>RXPK01003357.1:0-85054 GCA_004143645.1 Protaetia brevitarsis
TCACCATATATGGGACTATGTTTACAAGAAAGTGGAAAAGACCAAGTAGAATAATGTCAAGTAGCCAATGTATAGCAGCACTTAACAGAATACTACGAAATAAAAACTTTTCAGGAGGACGAAATTAAAGATATATTTAGAAGAAGAAATTTAAGATATATGCAATCATTTAGCCGATAGTAACATATGCGTACGAAATACCATGGATTCTAAGTAAAGCTGAACAAACTAGATTAGAGATGTGAGGAAAAAAGGTGCTTCGGAAAGTATTTGGTGGTAAAGAACTGCAGATAAGTGAATAAAAACAGCGAGTCGTAAATTACATGTATTATAAAACGAAGCAAGCATAGTACGAATTATAAATGCGCAGAGATTGCGATAGTTAACATGCACAGAGAAGATATCTAAAACAAGAGTGCCTAAACTATTAATGAGTATTAGACTAACTGGGAGAAAGAGGAAAGGTCGGCAAAAACTAAGATGAAGGAGCGAAGTAGAAGAAGGTTCAGAAACTCTAGGGGTAACGAAATGGGAGGAGCAAAACAGAACATAGGAATATATGGAAGAAGAAAGTTATCCAAGCCATTCCAAAATGATCGGAGAGTAAGTATGTAGAAAAATTCAGCAAGCTACGCAATTCTTAGGCCTTGAACCCTCTTTCAGGAATTGCAATACAATTCCAGGAAGACTAAAAAGTGAAATATAACAGAGAATATCCAACTATTAGGAAAATCTCCAAAGAATGAGACAAGCTGTACATATAATTAGAGGAGATTTACAAAATGCATTAACCGGAGTAAGAACAAAATCTGTATATTAATACAGTCCTATTAGGCCATAGTAAACTAAAAGGAGATCTAAATAAGGTTAGATTAGCGAAGCAATCTCAATATAGATTTCGCGGGGAACAGCACGAAACACGCATTCATCTCCTCTCAAACTGCACAGCACAGTACAAGTCAAGGGCGCTGAAGTGAAATACGGAGATCTATCTAATCTGAGGCTTTCCCAAATCATGCATTTTTTTTTAAGGAATAAGATTAAACGGTCAGACGTAAAGCAGTAAGAATAAGAAACACAATAGATATTTTAGGTCGCAATGTACTGTCACCTTTATATACATCTAGAGATTGTACTTAAATAATTATCATATCTTTGGTTTACCGAAAAGAGGTGCTGGTATATCGTCATTCCAATCATCTGGATATTCCTCTTGCAATTTGTTGATGACGAAAGTATGTAATTCTATGTATAAAGGTTCCACATCCCCCCACAAGGCCTCAACGTCTTCTGAGGAAATACCGAACTCGCTGCGCCACTGGTCTCCTCTATCTTCAAAACCTAAATAGAAATGGCGAGTTCTTTATTGAAGACATAAAAGCGTACAAAAGAATTAAATTTTGATATTTTCAAATTCTATTTTGCACTTAAGGTACATACTAACACACTTAGATTATCATAACCACTTGATTTGTTGTTATGACCTGTGTTCTAGCATATGAACTTAAAGGCTTTAGCTTGATAAGCTAAAGTGAAGCCTTTGTGTAGATTCGACTAATAATTTTTTCTTCAGTAGATTTATATATAATCTTCAATCTCAGGAAGTTTTAAGTTTGTAGTGTATATAGTTTTCTAGTAAATATACATTAAGAGATGCCAAAAAGAATCACTTTCCCTAACCTATGTGATATATTATTTTGAGTTCGTAGTATGTTGTAGTTGTGGATAGTGATTATTTGTAAATTTATCGATGGCGATCCTAGACGTCCCCCACGTAAGCCAAAAATATAACTAAATACTTTAATAGTGTCTTTTAATATGTTGCTCTTTGGAGGCACCCATGATTTCTCATCCAAATAACCTACCACATATCCAAACAACACATACAAATTTCGATTCGGTACAGCGAATATAACACAGTAAAATAAAAAAAAAAACATATATTTTATGTAATAATAAACGTATGGTAATAAGTGATCCAGTTCAAAGTTGATATTGGCTACATTGTAAATTAGACAATTTTCATTAATGCTGCGTGTTTGACACATGTAATGTTAGTTTGAAAGAACTCATTTAAGAAATAGATCACTTACACATTGCTCAACGTGCTAAAATTGTTCAAGTGTTCTACAGCAATAACAATTCCGAGTGAACTGTGTATTAGCTTTCACGGGATGATTATGGTGAATCGAAGCGTTCTACTGAACGATTCAGCATAATTTATTTAAATTAAGAAAAATGTAACTTAGTAATTATAAACACGGAACAATATTAAGGTAACTTATAAAAATAACGTTACATAATTATATAATAAAAATCAACATGTAATCAATAATTTTTAGCAATTGAAAAAGACAAATATATTGCCGAAACGTCTTGCTACATGAATTCGTTTTTATTAAGCCAATACATCCACAAGCTAATTGATTAGTATATTAAAAGATAGCTACAAACACCGAAAATGTAAAATAAATGTTTATATTAATAATAATAATAATAACTCAGCACTACAGAGGCCTTGAAGGCCCTTGGCTAGAGTGCCGGAACACACCGAGCCACTGGGAAGTGTTGTCCGAATGGTGACCCAACCAACAACCGGTACCGCATATTGCTGCTTGACTTTCAAGATTGGCAATGATGCACCCTTCCTTCTCAGCCGTACTGCCGGCGTTTATATTAATATCCATGTATAATTTAATTCTGTGACAATGTGTATAATTTAATTTAAAAAAAGTTATCGCTGAGAGGGTTTGAACCTGGTTTCAAGTCAGGGATTGCGGTGGGAAGTTTGTCACTTCACCTTACTGACTTATTACCAGAGACAGTAGGTACATTTGAAATAATAATAATAAAAAGCTTAATAATAAAAGCTTGCTACGCTGCGTAAGGTTCTAGTATCAATTCATAGAGGGCATACGTGTCAGTAAGAGCGCGGAATTTCAATGCACATCCTGATGTTTCCCTCTGTATGATTTATTATATGATAATTGAGCGCATTGTTATTGCAAACGTACATACTATGCAAAAACACGATTATCGCAATGATACAATAATATTAAGTTTGTAAACATATGAAGGTATTTTCGGAAATAAACAAATATTTCGCAGGTATTTTTTTATAATTTCATAAAAGAGGTATAAACTTTAAATGTTTATAGCAAATGTAGGAAATAAATTTAAATTTGGCGCCATAAGACATCGGTAAGCGGTGTGAAGTTGGTAATAGAGAGTTCTAGAAGTAGTCCTTATGTGAATGTGACGGATGTAACGTGCTTGATGTTAACCTGATGTATTAAATATATATATAGATTCACTAAAACGTCTATTTATTAAAAAAGAAGAAACGCCCGGCAACTGATTACAATTTTGGAGGTTAGAATTTCTTAGATTTAGAGGGAAAGTTAACGTGATAACCGCCTGAAAATGAATTCGAAAGAAGTTCCAGATGAATTCGAAGTTTTCCAGCAAGGAGAAAGGAAAAGTGGTGATAATGACGGCATGATAAAGGTAATAACTCGGTTATTAGAGCAAAACGCTTCAATTTTAAACGCTTTAAAGGACAACCAAGATAGAGTTCAAACACAAACGAATAGCACTAATGAAATTAAGAATTTTAATATAATGCCTGACTTGAGTAAGTCAATTGAGAATTTTAATGCGGAAAAAGGGCCAAAAGTTGCTGAAAATTGGCTGCAATATCTGGAGACGACTGGACGGTTACATTCTTGGCCGGAAGCTGTAATGTTCGAAACGGCGAGAGCTCACCTTCATGGGGCTGCTAAACATTGGTACCAAAGTCGGAGCAAGGAGTTGAAAGATTGGAATGATTTTAAAGTGGCGTTCAAGAAAACATTTTTACTAAAAAAAAGCAAGACTGAACTATGGAAGTGTATGCAATCGAGACGACAGCAGCAAAGGGAAAGTATACACTTATATTTTCACGAAAAGGTATCTCTTTGTCGAGAATTGGATCTACCATTTTGTGAAATAAAGGAACAGGTTGTAGTGAGTCTTTGGTCAAGAGATATGAGCAATTATCTTATGGCGAGCAATATATGTTGGAGACTATGTTATGGTAACCAATGTAGTCACCGCATCAGGCACCAATAAGAAGCTCCTACCTAAATTTAAAGGACCTTATATTGTCACAGCTGTGCTACCAAATGACAGATATGTGGTAGAAGACATTGAAGGTTTTCAGATCTCTAATAAGCCCTATAAGAGTATTTTAGATCCCTCCCATTTGAAACTTTATGATTCATATTAAATGACCAATATGTATGTTTACGTATGTAGTTTTAAGTGTTCTTGTATATTACGTATATGGATATGATATAGTTTTAGGTTATGTAATATTTGTAAGTGTTAAGTAGATTATGCGTGTCACTGATAATTTCTGTGATCGAGACGATCGCAGTGTCAGGCTGACCGAGTTGTAGGAAATAAATTTAAATTTGGCGCCATAAGACATCGGTAAGCGGTGTGAAGTTGGTAATAGAGAGTTCTAGAAGTAGTCCTTATGTGAATGTGACGGATGTAACGTGCTTGATGTTAACCTGATGTATTAAATATATATATAGATTCACTAAAACGTCTATTTATTAAAAAAGAAGAAACGCCCGGCAACTGATTACACAAATCACAATTCACATATATATAAAAGTTTCGGTTCAGGAGAAAATAACCGATCAAAATGTATTATTTCCAGTTAACGTATTACGCAAACATGTAAACGCCGTACAATATTTACATATCTACTTCACCACTTCAAGAAAATATATTTTTGTGAAACTGTTATTTCATCATCAAACATTTAATTTGCTAACTGACTCTTTAGTTAACTTAGGATGAAAAACGAAAGAGTCATTTTTGCTCTAAAACAAGTTTTCTTGAAAGAGCTATTACTTACTTAATGCAATTAAATTAATTTATTGAAATGGCTAAGAAATGCAAGCGATTGTGCAACCTAGAATAAAAAATAATTGTAGTGGTATACTTGCGCCTAAATTATATACAATCTTATTAACATATTTTTTGAAAATGTACTTTCCTTATATCTAGGCAACTTTGTATACCTGCATGTTGACCCCAGCGCCTCTGAGGATTGATAACTAACTACTTCCCCTTCGAGAGGGGAAAGCGTCAAAATTTATTTAATTCGAATTAATACAGAGAAGCTTATTACATATGTCATATCGCGTTTTCTTTTAGTATTAATTATCATTCATTTAATTTTGTGTTTCGCATATCTTGCTGATTCCTTATAAGTGCACATTTACCTTACATCATATATATTACATGGATACCCTGTTAGGTTTCCAACTATGTTTCCAACATAGCACAGACAAATTATTTTGCTCCTTCTCGTTCCGACTTACGAAGTTTCATATCTACCTCGCTTGGTCTATATCACTTAGCTGATGATTGGCTTAAAACTGCGCGAAATTGAAACACGTTCAAGCGCGAAATTCAAACTGCCGTTATGTAATACACGATTTAAGAAAGTATAATTTGAAATTTTCTGAACGATAACATAAAGTCCATTTCTCACATATTTAAGCTTATTAAATAGAATTGTGCTCATTTAAAAGGCTTTGTTCAAATTTAGTTGAATGAAAGGGATATTGAGAACAAAAGACACGTTGCACATCTTTGAAACAGTATCGGTTATAAGTTCTTATAGTATAGCGGTATCCATGTAATATATATGGTCTAAGATATTTACACTGCTCAAAGTACTGAATACTTAGACTTCACTTATTAAAAAGATAGCAGTATGATACGTAAGGGGTAAAGTCATGTTAATTTTTAGTGAGAACAATTCAAAAAGTGAATTAATTCAAGATGTTTCCTTAATAATTAATAAACCATTTAGAATAACAAAGAATAGTTACTTTTGGGATATTCTGTACAATCGAAAATATGTCATATTCTATTTCTAGTGTTATAAGATGTTAAACCTATAACATTTTTTTCCAACAATTTCTAACCTACTTTAAACAGAGTTTTGTTGGCTTCTCTTACATACCTCTGGCTTTTGCCGCTTCGTTAGCTAAACCGACGTATATCTTAAAGTTCTCTCTCGCACCATCACCAGCTGCTCTCCACCGATTCCAAAGAAATTCCAATTCTGCGTACTGGACGGTAGAACGTGCCATCAAATCTTGTACCACTAAATCCAAAAGAAAATGGAAAAAAGTTTTTAAACGAGATCATTAAGCTTTTTCAAACAGAATATTATTGTTATTTACAAAATAGGGGGAAATTTCTAAATGAAATAGGTTTATATTAGGGATGGCTGCTCCGGATCGGACCTGTTCTTTTGGAACTGGTTCGCTGATCGGAGTTGGTGCACCAAGTTGGTGCACCCGTAAAAGAGCGGGTTTCGCACCAAGTTGGTGCACCTGTAAAAAAGCAGGTTTCGCACCAAGTTGGTGCACCGTAAAAGAGGCGGGTTTCGCACCAAGTTGGTGCACCCGTAAAAAAGCAGGTTTCGCAACCAAGTTGGTGCACCGTAAAAAAGCAGGTTTTGCACCAGTGCACTCGCTCCGCAACCGCAGTCGTTCTAAACCTTAATTAACAAACCTGTTCATACAATGATGTGCCTAATGACAAAAGCTAATGACCTTTTTTTTTTTTTTTTTAGACTTTTTTTTACAGAACCGACGACCTTTTTTTTTTAGATATCACATACTACAATTTAAAGAAGACCTGTAGACCTGAACCTGATTTCTTGCACCAGGTTCAAAGCCGGAGTCGGAGCAGGTGCACCAGCTCCGGCATAAGGAGCAGGTCGTACCATCCCTAGTTTATATGCATATGTAGTTGTACGTTATATCGTCACTTTTCCCGTAGTCAAATTAGGATCCCGTAGGAAATTTAGATTGTATTATAATTAAAACAATATAAATTGTGATGCATGACAATATACCGGGTGCCTCAACCCATAGGCCCGTAACTTTTTTATTTATAAATATTTTTTTATAAAATTCGAAATGTATTATTTACATCAATTTTTCAATTATTTAACTTATATTATAAATTTTTATCACTTCCAGTTTTACCGAAAATATGATCAAATTTCAAATTTCAAATGGAATACCTTGTATATTTTGGCATATTCGGATTTTACGTAATAAGTCCGGAAACATGTGATTTGTGTTTTTGTTTCGTTCGAATTCTTATTTTTCTATCTGAAATGTCGCGAATGCGCTAAAAATATTTCTAGCCATTAATATAATACCAAGAAGTTATAACAATATCTAAGACTCGAAATCTATAAAAGCTAAGGGAATTAAAACTGTCTACTTACCTTCTTGATTTATTCCCTGTGTTAAGGGATTGCACTGTGGGGATGAGAATCGACAAACCTTCGCTGTACCGTGATGCATTTTCATTGCGTTGATGGCGGATCTCAACTGAATATTGATTAGTTAGTGGACATAAAATTAAATATTTTAAGCATAATTACTTCTGCTAACTTCTCATCGCCTAACTCAGCATCGCCGAGCTTCTCCAGCGCATCTAATTGCCTCGTAATATCCTCAGTATAGCTTTCTATGTTCAGACTCTCGAATACTTCCAACCAGGATCTTCTGAAAGCCACTGAATCCAATACGCTTTGAACCTAAGAATTTCTGATCTAACACATATTATACGTATGTAATAAAATCTCTTAACCTGAGCAGCGGCAAAGTCAGCGCTACCAATATTAGTTTCGAAATTCCAATCAACATTAGCCTGTGAACCTTCAGTCCTACGCACACCCTTGTCGAAATCACCCAGCAATAGTATCAACTCCTCTGGAGGAATATTTCGATTCTGCTCCTGCAAGTACAAGTAGAGGGGTTCGAAATACTCGTACAACGCTGACGCGTCCATCTTAGTCTCTTTGGTCAAAATCTCCAAGACTTCCGTCCAATGTTTGGAGGCACCCAAAGATAAAGCATCTCTGCAATGAAAAGGCAAAATAACATACAACGTAAAATACAATTAATTATGAAACTATACTTCAGTAGTTGCCCAGCAGCAGGAGAATTATAGTAGTCACATTTGTGAAGTGGAGGATCCTTTGTCTCCGGATTGTATTGTTCGGCCTCAATGCACAGGGCTTTGTAGAATTGGAACTCCAGGATATGGGCTACGAAGTAGCTAAAATTCGAAAAAAAAAAAATTATGTGCCTTCTACTTTACTGTGAATATTTTATACCTGATGTATTGGTAATCGGCAGCAACGTGGAATTTTGCGCCTGGATCGAAATGCTCTTCAGTTCTTTCTACGGGAGCTTTCACACGTTGAATAGTTTCCCTATAGAAAAAAAAATGTTAATTAAAATGTCATCATGAGACACAATTGTCCTCTTCTTAAGTGTATTATCTTTATGACAATGACAAAACAATGCAGATTCAATGCAAAAATTGCAATAAGGAAGCCCGATGAAAACTTCATTGAAAGTGATGTTCTTTCTAGAAATTCACTTCCCTGAAGCAAAATTGCATTTCAGTCTTCCAGAACCGGAACCGACGTATTCTTCCAGTTCTAAATTAAAAATGATAAGACGATATGCTACCACACATAATATGGATAAGCCTAAGTAGTGTAGTTATACTACTAGAATACTAGAGGAAAGATACTATACATCCTAAGACTAAGAGATAATCAAATCAAAACGTACATATGCCCTGAAGAGAGTTCCAATACATTTTTGTCAGCACGCTAATCAAATGGGAAAATCCTCCAAAAACCCAATTAGTGGAATTAACAGATCGAGTCTGCACAGACAGTCGCACTAACAAATAAAGAAGTTATAGTGGAGGCCATCAGGTGGATGTCGCAACCGCTTTCAACCAGGTTAGTGTACACAGAGGCGGGGCATAACATAACATATTGTGCCAATATAGTCATATATGCAAATGGCAAATTTTAGAATGACTCGTGACATAGTTCAAAGAAGACTTAACTT
Source organism: Protaetia brevitarsis (assembly GCA_004143645.1). Classification (NCBI taxonomy): domain Eukaryota; kingdom Metazoa; phylum Arthropoda; class Insecta; order Coleoptera; family Scarabaeidae; genus Protaetia; species Protaetia brevitarsis. The sequence continues at coordinate 8,964 of RXPK01003357.1, forward strand.
CAAGAGAATCAGTTGGATTTAATGTCAACCTCACTAAGATGACTTTAGTGGGGAAAAAATCCAATATCAAGACCATAAAAGCAGATAAGATAGATTGAAGAATAAAGATTGAGTATTTCGGTTTCATCGTGAAGAATAAATTTGTCTGGAATTTAAAACAAACTGGACGTTACCAACAAAGGCAAAAAGCTTGAATAAATCCGTAGGAATGTAACCCAAAAATACTGCTGTGGATGTATACAGCAATCACTTATGGAGCAGTAGCCTGGAGTAAAAGAAATGACAAGTGGTATACCTACAGTTCCAAAATTGCAGAAGGAACTCGAATAAGAATATATGGATCTACAACCAAATATTTCCAAATATTTGCCAAACTTTGGCGCTTCTTACCCAAAAATCTCTTGGGCGAAAATATGCGCTTGAAGGGTACATCCAGTTAATAATGAGAGAAAATTATCAAAATCATGAGATTATCATAATGTCTGATAGTCAACACCAAACTCATGTCATCAGCTTTAAGATAATCTGGAAGTTTCTAGGAAATTAAAACGAACTAAGCAAAAGAGCATGGTAACTCTTCTTTGGGATCCGGGACACATAGAAATAGAAGATATGAAACAACAGATAATCTCGCTGAGAAAGAAGGTGCCGGGACACATTTTTATACATGCCATTACAATCCTAGAAAGACTGTAAATTGGGGTAGAGCTAAGAAAATCTAGGTATTGAAAAAAAATTTCAAGACATGAAACAAGTTAAAGCTTTTCTGGCAACCTATAACCGGAAGAAGTCTATAGAATGCATTAACTTAAGTAGAGACAGTATTCCAATGTTAACAGGAATTCTGTCAGGCCATTGTAAACTGAAAGAACTTCTGAGTAAAGTTAGAACAGCAGAGGAATCAGAATATAATTGTAGGGAGCACCATGAAACATCTATCCATCTTTTCGCAAAAGGCGCAGCACTGTACAACTCGTAGCCGTTGCACCTGAGAACTTGTAAAATCAAAGAGGAAAATTTATGTAACTTGAGGTCGCCTCCCATCTAGCACTGCTTAAAAGAAATAGAATTGGAAACGCCGCTATAAATCCAGCAAGAATCGGGAATATAATAAATCCTTTAAGCCGCCGTATATTATTACTCTTTTACATACATACCTATAGTGCCACCAATGTTGGTTCCATTCTTCTTCTTTTACTTGACCGCTAAAAACGTCCCACCTCCATTTATCTATCAATAATCCAAAAGGTAAGAAAGCCACCCGCTCCAGTGCCATATTCATTAAAGCGTTGATATCAGCTTCACGAGACTCTTCGTAGTCAGGTAGCAAGCCAATTTCCTTCAAATGTTTAGGTGTAGCGACCGACAAAGCTATAGTATCACCCACAGCTTCGTGGAAACCAGGATTTGCACCCGTTCTCAATGTTATAGGCTGATCTTTATACTGGATAAAATACTGTATGTGTCCTAATTCGTGGTGGATAGTTATAAAATCTTCATAATCTACTACCGTACACATTTTCACTCTAAAATAATGTATTTTATAGTGAAACTCATCATATAAACCAATAATCCTTATACCTGAATCTTGTCTGGTCATAAAAGTCCCAAGCAGAAGCGTGGCATACCACATCCTTGTCCTCGGGTTTTGTAATCATAGCATCACTACCGAAAGACATCGATGTGTCCTCCAATTCCAACGACTCATAAAATTCATTCGCTGTTTCAAACATACGCTCTACAGTATAATCTTGAGATTGTAAGGCGCTTGTTACATCAATTAGGTCAATGTTAGGGAATGGCGCAACCAGCGAGGCTAAATTTATCCAGGATTGAGCCCACATATTTCCTAAAATTAGAGACCTTAGGAGCATTCAAACAATCACACACCCAGAAAATACCTAGCACATGGGCTGGAATGAGATGATCGCTTATGTCCAAATCTTCTTGGTATCGCGTTTTCAATTTTCTGCTGACGTAGAAATGCAATTCCTTGTACAAGGGCTCCACATCCTCCCACAACTTATCTATATCATCTACAAAGGTAGTACTTTCGAAACTATTCAACCACATGCTTCCCATGTCGGGGAAACCTGCAACCCAGTAAAATTAAATTCACCCCGATTCTACTCTTAGCGAAGAAAATTACCATTGGCTTTAGCTGCAGCATTTGATAGGGTTACGTATGTTTTAAATTGATCTCGCATTTGTGCACCGCTGACGCTCCTCCAAGCTTCCCAAGCATACAATAGTTGATCATAATCTGTTGACGATGACATAATACCTTCAATATCTGAAAAAAAGAATGTGCAATATGTAACAGGTTTCGCCTAAGCTGCAAGTTAGTAATATTAAAAAATAAAAATCTATTTTAGGAATCATGTGAAAGCATAGATAACTTGATGATCCGACGTTTTTAGTTGCTTGTTTAAGTACTTGCAGATAAATAAATGTATACGATAAAATAATGAAGAAATGATTAGAAACATGGACGAAGAAGGTACAAGAATGTTCTAGAAAATTTACAATAAGGCATGAAAACAAAAAAAAATACTCAAAAACAGAATAATGGGAGTGATTGAACCCATATACAATAACAGCGACCCAAAAAACTGTAATAAATACCGGAGAATAACACTACTGAGAACTGCATTAAGGACTTATGGACGAATACTAGAAGCAATATTACAAGACAATGTACAAACTACATTTAGGAGAGGAAGAAGTACGCAGAAGTACGTTTTCACATTAAAACAGATCATAGAGAAACCAATAAAAAGCAAAACGGGAGCCTATATTCGTCGATTTACAAAAAGCTTTTGACAGAGTACCTGAAACAAGAATATGGAAAATGCTGGAGCAGATTGAAATAAATCGATAGATAATTGTTGCAATTAAATCCCTAAGCAAACACAATGACAATAATGTAATATTTCAAAATATGAAGTCGAAAACCTTTTCCATAACTGTTGAACTAAGACAGGAACTAGACAGGGAGGTGATTGAAGCCCACTATGAAGCCCACTCATTTTGTTCCGGTTAGTTCACTTTAACCAAAGTGAACTAACTGGAAAAGGTGTAAAACTAATACAACTATTGTGTTTATTTGACTGCAATTACGTTTATAACCTGTATGGTTCTTACATTTATTCAATTCTGGATTCCCAAAATCTATATATGTCCGAAACAACTCTATAATCGTAATATCATCGGTAGAAGGTAAATATGGGTGAGTAGCTATTTGAAATTCAAGATCTAATTTAAGTTGTCTGTATGAAATGACATATGAAGGGTGCACGGGAATAACGATCAAAGTCCATATTCATACATTATGAGATAAATGAATTTTAAAGTTTGTGACTTAATGGTTCAAAACAAAACTACATTATAGCAACTTTGATTTCTACGGACTACGACCGTTTTTGAAATAGTTTGAACGCGCATTATTATAGTACTCAGGATTTTCTACAAAATAGCACCCTTATCTCATTTTCACAAAAAATGGACTTTGATCGTTATTCCCGTGCACCCTTCATATGTAATTGAATAAATCCTATAGACAGTAGCCTCACAAAAGCTATTTTGGCATTTTTAAAGACTATTTAATACTTAATATTTGCACGACGTTTTACAAAAGGACAATTCATGCCAAATATAAACACAATAAATTATTGTTAATTATACCTGTCACTTAAAAACTAACTTCTATAAAGCCATTAAATCATATATGGCAGTGGACCTCATAAAGAAGAAAACCGCCAGACTGTTAGTCGAAACAGTTGTACATTTTGAGACCATAATTTAAATGAAATTTAAATTACTTTTACTCTCAAATATGAAAATTAAATGTCGAAGTATGTTATACATTTGTCATCGTATAACACAATAATCAAGTATTTTTCCTATAATTTGTTGAAGGATCCGACCCAATTGTAGAATTAGCTAGTGAAGCAACCAAATAGCTATTGCCTCACAAATTAAAGTAAATATATACGCAAATCTATCATTACATTGGCCGCGTTCAGAATACGATCATGATACATATCAGTAGCGGTTTCCGCTACACAAAATAACGACTGCTCCATTGTATGTTATTGATGTAGCGCAAATGTAGCGTTGCGTTTTTGAGACGAATTGTCAACAGTTCCAAAACCGTTCGGGAGCAGCTACGTAGCGGTTACGTACTTTGAACGCGGCCATTATTAAAAAATTGCGTTCGTCTAAAGGTTTTTTTACTCCGTAGATCGTATATAATAGCTATTTATGTGACAAGTTGCGAAATGTAAGTGTTTTAGGCACGCGACGTGAAATTACGTGAAGTGCCTAAAACACTTCTTTCCCAACAAGTATACATGATTTTTTTCTACGATCGCCAAAAATTTTTATAATACATAAATTAAATATGTGACATAGTCAATTTTTTTTGACATTGTCAAATTGACATGGATTGCAAATTATTTTGACAATAATTAGCGAGTACAACAAAGTAGATATTGTTGCCAAAAAATGAGTGATTCCGAAGTACTCTCTGAACGTGGCCATTAAATGACCTGTTAGACAATGACAGCGTTCAGAGTACGTAACTGCTCTCAAACGGTTTGGGAACTGTTGACAATTCGTCTCAAGAACGTACTGCTACATTTGCGCTACATCAATAACATACAATGGACCGGTCGCCATTTTGTCTAGCGGAAACCGCTACTGATATGTATCATGTTCGTACTCTGAACGCGGCCAATGACAATCGAAATATTGACTTTATATGTCGATTGTAGAAAAAATGTTGTATAAAACCGTACGCGAAGTGCTTTTTGCGCCCTCACGCGAATTAAAGCACTCGCTTCGTTCGTGCTCTAAACATCGCGTTCAGGCGTAAAAAGCTCACTTCGCGCACTGTTTGATAATAGCTATTTATGTGACAAGTTACGAAATGGAAGTGTTTTAAGCACGCGACGTGAAATTAACCAACAAGGCGTCAACCGAGTCAAGTGCCTAAAGCACTTCTTTCGCAACGAGTTACATACACGATTTTTTCTATAATCGCAAAAAATTGTTGTATAAAACTGGATATGTGACATTGTCAAATTGACAGGATTACAATTTATTACGACATTAATAAATAGCGAGTGCAACAAAGTAGAATGCGGCCATTAAATCACATTACTTTTAGGCAGACGTGCCGTAAAGTGACATGCTTTACCGCACTAATGCCTAAAAGCATGTCATTTTGAAACTATAATGACAATCGAAATCTTGACTTTATATGTCGATGCAGAAAAATAACTATTGTTAATGTCCGATAATTTTTTGGTTATCCAGTACATCAGAAAACTGCTACAGAGTTGTTTTTTGTATTGATTAGCTGCTACGATCTGCTAACGGTAGTTGGCTGCTACAAAATAGCAGATTGCTTCACAGCAATATTTCACCACTCGCACATATAAACACCTGTACGCTTTGAAAAGCATCACCAGAATCGTCTGTTACTTACCTCGATTTTCGCTTTAGTCCAGGTCTACATTTGCTAGTCAACCTTAGAGATTTTGCAGCACGCTAAAAGCATGTTAACTAACAGCGCTAACATTCTTTTGTTTGCATTTGTGATTATGGCCTAAACTATGAAGACCAGGCTACAGCTGGCCTTTGTAATGCGCGTTGGACGCAAGAGAAAAGAACCGAAAATCGAAACGAAAAAATAGTAATTTGAATGAGACATCAAGTTATCTAGGCTAATACGCACCAGATTTTAGCTAAGCATTAATTGTTGAACGAACTGTTTACCTGGTTCCAACGTCAAACTACCGCTGGCACAATTTTGGTCATCGTAAGGACATATGGCTGCGTTACTATAGATATCAGTCATAGAGCTTATAGCGCCATTTAGCTGCAAATATGTTAGCTATGAATAACGCAAAAACAACTATTGAAAACATACCTCGGTAAGTTGTTCGTCATCCAGAGCAGCGTTGCCTAGAACATTCAAAAACTTTACCTGCCTGCGTAAAATTTCGTCTTGATAATCCTCTTCATGTAAGTATTGGAACAGATTTTCCCAGTGCTCTCTCTCAAATGTGGCCCTGTCTAAAATAGCTTGATTCTAAGGCAAAAATAAGCACGCATTACTTTTAATTTGGCATTATAACAAATATGTCCTTACCAAAGCATCTTCGTGCTCTGAAGTCATATCAGTAGCGTAGTTCCATTCAGCGTCAACCTCTGCTGTATAAAGGCGTGTTAATTCTGGGTTATACTCGTCTTCGATGAAAGCTGCCAGTTCTGCCTCAGGTATATTCCTCGCATTTTGCTCGCGCAAATAGTCTTGAAGCGGTTTAAAATATTCTAAGAGCGCTGACGCATCTAACTTTGTTTCTCCGGTCATATGTTCCAAGGCGACAGACCAATGTTCGCTTAACCCTAACTCTAATCCAGCCCTAAAGTTATATCAAATACTATCATATATATATAATATAAAATATTATAAAATAACTGCAGTATAGTATTAGATAAAGTACAAAGCCCTTTTCATTCCTTTATTTAAATATCTTTTAAGACGACATGTTTCTGGTGTAAATCGAAGGTAAAACCAAATCGTAAGATATGATGCACAAGATTATAAATAATATTGGAATAGATATGAATTAATTTTGCGCGTCCTTCGGTATCTGAAACAGTAAAGGCTACGTCGTTTCACCCCGTGGAATGATTAGTAGCTGACCGAAGAAACTTGGTCGTGTCACCCAGGAGATGACTACGATCTATAGGCGAGAAAAAACGGAAAACTAGGACGTGTCAACCCGAGGGATGACAACTATCTCTAGTTAAATGAACCACGGAAGAATATGTCGTGTCACACAGAGGACGACTACGATATCTAGCCACGCGGATAGTGGAAAATAGGCTGTGTTTTCCTCAGGGACGACAACGTTCTCTAGTTATGAGGAACACATGAGACTATGTCGTGTTAGCCAAAGGGCGACTACGATCTACAAATCTGAAAACCTAAAACTAAAAATAGATTTTCCTAAAGAACGGCACGTTACAAAAGGAAAATATATCAATACCTCAGAGCTAATCTCGATTAATTCGTGCTCTGCCAATTCTGCAGGAAAGCGATTTATAAATTATGACAACAATTAATTTCAAAGAATAAAATGATTTTAGAAGTTATAAATTTGTATAAAAGCTACTGGGTAGCATTTGTACTGTTCACCATATGAAAGATAAGCTTACTTAATACCATTCCAGTAGAAAAGTAAAGTTAATATAGGTTACCTTTGAAATACTAATATAAATAAGTATGTGATATGTTTATAGAAAAGTATGCTTTTTCTTAGCCGGTTTTTAATGCAAAATTATAAAATTCTTTTATTGATACTTTGATTATTATGTTTCGACAATTTTCAAACGTTTAAAAAATATTAGTGGTCCCCATTGAATTGAATATCGTATAATAAGAACAAGAAAAGTATGTTGTCCTTTCCAATCGTATATTGAGTGTTAAAGATCTGTGATCTGCTGTGATCTCATTGCGAGTTTTGGATATAAAATTGCGATGGATGCCCCGGACTAGAATTACTGCCAGGTCTAACACTTGCATCAACAATTTTCTTGCGAGCGGTGACGCTATTGCTTTTAATGCTCTGATTTGCGATATGAATTTTTATGATCACCCGATGCAAATTTTGAAGTTGTCTATGAACACAGCTTCTTCTAGAAACCCAAAGTTAATCGTGCGCCGATATTTTAGCGAGGAAGACTTTTTAACTTTTAAGAATTGTCTGGACCAAGAAAATTGGCGCACTTTGTATTCATACCAATGCCCTAATGAGGCTTTCATCTTTTTGTAGCGACATAATAAAATGTTACTTTGAATTATGTTTACCATACAAAATTATCAAACCTAAAACTGAATAGCGTAAAATAAAAATATTTATTTAATTTATTTATTTAATTTATATTAAAACAAGTGCTGGAGTTGAAAAATCAGATAAATGTGCTGGGTGATCTTGCTACAATTAATGATTTTTACAATGAACAACATGTAAAAATAAAGAACCTGTATTTGCGTAAATTAGCAATAGAAAAACAAACATATTACGATCGACAAATATTGGTTTCCTCTAACAAATATTATCAATAGTTTCCGTGACAAGCCCTCTAAGAATATTGATATTGTGGTGAAAACTACAAATAATATTAGTTTAGATATGATATTACCTATCCAACGGCCGTAATGCACATTACTGCTGCAGGAACAAATAATCCTTCACCTGTTAACTACGACTTTCTATGCAAATATGTACATTTGAATGATAAATCTTTATACTTTCATCCTTTATCATTAGCGGAAATCGAATTCTAGTGGTTATGATAATATCAAATAATAGCCTTACCGATGACGCATGCACCGGCCCGACTGCCACAGGGATAGTATGGATAACTTTAGTGCTTACCTCAGCTTATTGCCAGCGGCTTCACTTTGGTAGAAATCGCATTTCTGAAGAGGTTTGTTCTCTGCGTCTTCTGGATCGTATTCATCAGCAGCTATGCAAAGGCTCTTGTACAGTTGGAATTCCAAAAATGTGGGCCACGAAGTAACTGAACGTGATAAACATGCACGAATATTAAGTACCTAATCAAATTACAATTAGAATTTTTACCTTATATATTGTGAATCGCCTGCCACATGGTATTTTGCACCGGGATCGAAGTCGCCTACGTTTCTATCTATTGGGGCTTTTACCTTCTGGTACAGTTTCCTGTTTAAAAAAAGTTCGATTAATTTTAATTAAATAAATTAATTCAACAACAGCGCGAAATGTATTTACCTATATTCCCACCACCGATCATTCCACTCGTTTTCCTCCACATTGCCACTGAAAACATCCCATCTCCACTTATCAATTAACAGCCCAAAAGGCAAAAATGCCACTCTCTCCAGAGCCATGTTCATTAAAGCGTTAATGGAAGATTCGTAGTTGTCTTCGTAGTCAGACAAAAGGCCAATTTTTTCTAAATGCTGAGGCGTAGCTACTGACAATGCGATGGTATCTCCAACAGCTTCGTGAAATCCTGGATTTGCCCCGGTCCTGAATGTTAGCGGCTGGTCTTTATACAGAAGAAAGTATTGGATATGTCCCATTTCATGATGGACTGTTATGAAATCCTCCATATTCACCTCGGTACACATTTTTATTCTAAAGGAATAACAATAAGTATGCTTAAATCTTAAAGAAGGCTTAATATTTTCTTCCTATACCTAAATGTTTCACCATCGGAAAAGTCCCATGCAGAAGCGTGACATTGCACCTCTTTATCAGATGGTTTTGTAATCATTGCGTCATCATCGTAAGACATAGAAGAGTCCTCTAGACCCATCGATAAGTAAAATCTGTTGGATTCTTCAAACATCCACGTAACGTCGATGTCATCATTGTCCTGCATTGCCTGCGTGACATCAACTTTGCTAGCGCCAGGAAACGGTGTCACGAAAGGTTCTATGTTAACCCAAGATTGTGCCCACATGTTACCTATTACGAAGGACTCCGTTACAACAAAGTTTCTTTAATGAAAATATGTTAGAATTTACCCAAGATATTAGCGGGTATGAAACCATCAGACACATCTATTTTATCCCCGTATTTCTCTTTTAGTTTACGGCTGACATAAGTGTGAAGATCATCGTACAATGGTTCAACTTCCTTCCAGAGGTTGTCTATAGTTTCTATGAAATTTTCTGTTTCGAACCTGAACCTCCACATGTCCCCCATGTCAGCGAAACCTAAATAATTTTATAGTTTAATTTTAAAGATATTTCTCAACAGTAAGAACATACCATTTTCATCAGCGACTTCATTTGATATTGTTACATAATCGGAATAACTAGGTAGTATTTTTTTGCCAGTAGCATCACGCCAAGCCTTCCACACCCAAGTTAGCTGATCGTAGTCTTCTGAGGTAGCCATAATTGCTTCAATATCTGAACAATTTAACGAGATTAGATAGACATTATTATATAAAATGTGAAATAAAACCTGGCTCCAGTGATAATCCTTCTTCCTCCACATTACAGTCTTGGTTATTATATGGACAAATTTTAGCTTTGTTGTATATATCAGTCATTGTAGTTTTAACTTGATTAAACTAGAACAAAAGTTATAAACGGTAATGAAAGAAACAATTTGCAAGGTAATATTTCTGACATATAGATATTTTTATTCATGATTCATAGTTAGTCATATCTATTCAATATATACTTCAAATTTAAGGTGTTTTGTTTAACCTAACATATACGGTTATTTGGCCGTACAAGATGTTTTGTCAGCAAAAATGAGTTGAATCAAAGAAATATTTATTAAACGTCGAATCCGACAAAGTATTAAGATATCATTCAGCTAATTATATCCAAGACACAAATATTCCGAGAACATTCCTACAAAGTGCAAATGAAATTACAATAAAATATTCTGTAAGAATATGCCGAGAATATTCCAGCAATGAAAAGTATATTCCCATAACATTCTACTTAAACTTTCTAATAATATTCAAATATAATCTCCTTAGAATATTCTTTTAAGATATTTGTGAATAATCAACGTATGTAGTGAAACAGTTTTCCATCACACTTTATACTGACTATTAAAACTTTGGTATAATATAATATACAGGTTGAGTTTTCTTTGAGACAACGGAATATCTCTAAAACACTGCATCAAATCAAAAAAAGATCTGAATAAGATTTGTTATAATTTAGGGGGCTCATTGAATGGTGCCTAACTCAATCCCCCCTCAACCCCCTCACCTCCCTCCAGAGTGGGAGGGAGGACAACTTTGAAATCTTAAATGGGAACTCCCATTTTGTATTGCAGACTCGGATTCTACGCCATCAAGTATGTAGTTTCTGTTTGAAACTTTTTTTTTCGGTTGGTAACAGATTGCGCTGTAATCGCAAAAAACATGATTGTGAACGTCTAGAAAAAATACATAAAAAAGGAGAAGCAAGATTTTGTGTTTTTTATTTTAACATAAACTAACATTTCAAAAGGCCGTGCGTTGGAAACTATGCCCCTTCACTTCGATACATTTATTTATTCGCAATTGGAATGCTATAAAACGATACAAAACCGTACTGTATTCAGTACTTGACAAGCTGTGAATACTTACACATTGTCCGATCCCCATTTAGGTTATTACTTATTAATCCAATACAAATTAGTTAGTGTTGAATATTCGAACAGTAATGGAGGCTATAACATTACAAGAGAGAATTGAAATGATTTACATCTATGGAGAAAGTGTAGGAAAATCGATGATGCTGTTAATCTTTATTTACAACTTTTTCCAGACAAAGTGCGATCGCGCGCTTCTTTTTACCAAGTCGTTCAACAGTTCTCTGGCGAAGGAAATACCTCGCGGATCAGGAATTAAGGAATTGATTAATAAAATATTGAAGCGTAGGAAATATTATCCATTTAGAGTTTCCATGCATCAAGAACTTCATGGCGATGATTTTCAAAATCGAGTGCGATTTTGTCAATGGGCGCTTCAACGGGTACAAGATAATCCCAATTTTTTTGCTCGAGTATTATATTCTGACGAAACGACATTCACAAATCACGATACGGTAAATCGGCACAACATGCATTACTGGAGTATCGCAAATCCTCATTGGTTGCGCCAAGTTGAACATCAACATCCTTGGAACGTAAATGTTTGGTATGGAATAATTGGCAATAAGCTTATTGGTCCATATTTCATCGATGGAAACTTAAATAGTGAAAAATATCGAAACTTCTTGCAGAACGAACTTCCAGTGTTACTTGAAGACCTTCCCTTGGACTTACGACAAACAATGTGGTTCCCACGGTTGTCCAGCACATTACTCAAGAATAGCACGAGAAGTATTAGATCGAGCCTACAATCGTCGATGGAACGAAAGAGGTGGTCCAGTGTCTTGGCCTGCAAGATCGCCAGATCTTACTTCCCCTCACTTCTTTTTGTGGGGCCACATAAGTCTGAAATTTAGACAGAAGTGCCAACCACGAGGGAAAACATGATTGAGCGAATCACCAACGCCTGTTCAAGGATTACGCCGGAAACACTTCTCAGTTTTGTGCAATCATTCCAATTGCGAATAAATAAATGTATCGAAGTGTAAGGGCACATTTTCGAGCACATTTTCTGAAATGGGTATGATAAAGTAAAGTTCTTTGTTGAATGGCTTTATGAAATGTTATTTAATGTTAAAATAAAAAAAACACAAAATCATGTTTGCTTCTACTTCTCTTTGTGTATTTTTCCTAGACGTTCACAATCATATTTTTTTTGCGATTACAGCGCAATCTGTTACGAATACAAAAAAAAAAGTTTCAATCAAAAACTACATACTTGATGGCGTAGAATCCGAATCTGCAATACAAAATGGGGGTTCCCATTTAAGATTTCAAAGTTGTCCCCCCTCCCACTCTGGTGGGTGAGGTAGGGATCGAGTTTGGCACCATTCAGTGAGCTCCCTACATTATAACAAATCTTATTAAAGCTTTTTTTGATTTGATGCAGTGTTTTAGAGATATTCCGTTGTCTCAAGATAAAAAAAAACACCCAGTATATTGTCAATATTCGCAACTTGTACCGCAATAATTTATACCAATAATCACTGCTTGTATGTTCATCATTATTTTGTGAGGAAATACTTTAGAAAGACTGGAAAACAGCATAGAATTTCTAAATATTTTAAACCATAACATTTTTCGTTAAACAATTCGTCTTTCATGAATCAAATCACATAAACAGAAAGAGTAAATACGGTCTGGTTTAAAGTGACCGCATCGATTATCCCCACTTTTACATTGCTTGTGCATAGCATTCGGACTTCCTATGATGCGCTCGCTTACAACCACACGGTATAGTAAGTAACATACACATACGGGTGAGTTTTTTAAATGGCAAAGTTCATTTATTAAATAACTGTTAGCCGAATTAAAATTTTGATAGTTGAAATATATATTGTTTTAACAGATTCATAATCTGAAAATATTTTTAAGTACACCGAGTGATCCGTAAGCTTGTAAGGAGTAATAAGATATATTTTTTAAATGGAACATCCTATATAGAAATAGATTATTATATTCCATATTCAATTCAGAACATCTTTTGTTATAAATATTTTTTCGAAAACAGTTTAGTCACATTAGAATTTATAATTTTTGTACTATGTGATCGTAAAGCAAGGTTGCATTGGAAAAACTTTAAGTGATGAAAATTTGTTTATTTTAAATGAAACAGCCTGTATTTTTCATGGAATCTCACAGCGCCAAATGAGCTTTAAAAGTTTTATTAAGCTTATGCTATACCCATCATTTATAGTTTACAAGATAATTAATGTTTTATGACAAATAACATAAAATTACTCAAATTGTTTTTTTTGCAGCGTTATATAATCATAGTAACTGTGAAAAAAAAAACAATTTGCATAAGTGTCAAACAATTAGTAAATGTGTTTTTTGTAATTATTCTTACATTTTTCGCTATTTCTGCTAAATTATTTGGTTTTGTTATATCTGTTACTCAGTTTAGTTTGTTTATTTTTTCACTTGTTGGTTTATTTATTATTGAAAATGGATTTTTCGAAATAAGAATTAATTGACATGGTATATATCTTAGGAGAAGCTCAAAAAAGTGCTTACTTGCCGCACAAATTTATCAAATGCGTTATCCAGGGCGACGCCAACCGACAGAAAAGTTTTGAAAAAGGTTCGGAACAGGTTTGATACTGTTGCTAGTGTAGATTGTCCGAAAAGGAAAAGAAGGAAATCTGTGGCTACAGATGAAAAAGAATTGGAAATACTGCTCCATATAAGAGAAAACCCGCACATTTACCAGTAGAGAGTTGAATGTTATTAGTAAAATATCACAAACAACTGTAAATAAAGTAAGGAGAAAATATAAATTTCATCCATACCACATAGAGTTACATCAAGAGCTCCAAGAAAATGATTTTGATGTAAGAATTGGATTTTGCCATGATATAATAAATGTTATAAATGTTCATCCAGAGTTTACATCTGTTATTTTGTTTTCTGACAAGGCAACATTCAAAAGCAATGGCAGTGTTAATCGCCACAATATGCATTACTATGCTATTGAAAATCCATACTGGGTGCAGGAAATAAATATTCAGAATGTTTGGTCTCTAAACATATGGTGTGGGATATTGGGAAGCAAAATCATTGGACCATTTACCTTTGAGCAAACTGTGACAGGTGTGGATTATTTAAGATTTCTTAGGCACGAGCTCCCACTGCTCTTGGAAGATGTTGATCTACATACCCGTAGGATTATGTGGTTTCCAACATGATAGCGCATCAATTTATTACCACCGAGATGACCGACAGTTTTTAGATATTCAATATCCTCGCAAATGGATAGGTAGATGGAGTTTCATTGAATGGCTACCGACTACCATACATAAGTAAATGTGTGTATGCAGCAGGGAGGACGTATATTCGAACATTTAATATAACCTATTAGCTAATACTTGTACTTGCACCATAAATTTGAATAAACAATTAAGGTGGTTCGATCGGTAAGGCAAGTAGCGGAGGGTGTGGTGTTTTGTAGCCTTCTGACCACCGACAATTAACAAACTTATTTGTCTTTTTAATTAAAATATATGCAAACATTTTTGTTTTTCATTTTAATATTTGGAATTTTATTTGTTTATGACTTTTCATAAAACATTAATTATCTCGTAAACTATAAATGATGGATGTAGTATATACTTAATAAAACTTTTAAAGCTCATTTGGCGCTGTAAGATTCCACAAAAAATAAGGTGTTCCGTTCAAAATAAACAAGTTTTCAATCAATTAAAGTTTCTAAATGCAACCTTGCTTTACGATCGCACAGTACAATAATTATAAATTCTAATGTGGTTTTAAGATGCAGAGAACTTTATGCTGTAACACAACAGAAGCTGATTGCCCAACCTTATACCGTTTGGAAAGAGATCAGACAAATCCGTAGATGCGATTCCGCCATTTTTTAAAGAGAATTGAGAATAATTGGAAAACTAAGCAGTTTTCGAAAAAATATTTATAACAAAAGATATTCAGGATTTAATATG
Organism: Protaetia brevitarsis; assembly: GCA_004143645.1. Taxonomy (NCBI): domain Eukaryota; kingdom Metazoa; phylum Arthropoda; class Insecta; order Coleoptera; family Scarabaeidae; genus Protaetia; species Protaetia brevitarsis. The sequence goes on from RXPK01003357.1 coordinate 24,088, forward strand.
GAACACAATAAGCTACTTATATATAGGGTGTTCCATTTAAAAAATATCTTATTACTCCTTACAAGCTTACAGATCACTCGGTGTACTTAAAAGTATTTTCAAATTATGAAACTGTCACAACAATATATACTTCAATTATCAGCTAACAGTTATTTAATAAGTGAACTGTGCCATTTAAAAAACTCAACCTGTATATAGTATATTACAGCAAAACAAAAAGAAACATACTTCACTAAGCCTTGCGTCATCCAAAACGGCGTTGCCCAGTAGCTTTAAGAACTTCAGTTGCCTGCTCAAAGGGTGATTGTAGTTTTCTTCATCCTGGTGTTGGAAAACCTCCTCCCAATGCTTTTTCAGGAAAGCGGCCCTGTCTAGAATAGCTTGGTCCTAAGAGAAGAGGCACGTTTAGTTTAGCCTGTTTATATCTTGAGAATTCAGAAAAAAAATTAAACCGAAATTTTATTCAAATTACTCTTTGAATAGCAACATAAGAAAGACTCTAATATATCTGTGGTTGCTCAATACTGAAGGAAGTATAACATTAATATCCCCTTACTAAGGCTTCTTTATTCTCATCGTTAATATCCGTCTGGTGGTTCCACCTGGCCTGAGTCTCAGCTGTGGAAAGCACTTGTAGTTCTGGATAATATTGTTCTTCGAGAAAATCTGCCAGCTCGTTCTCAGGTAATATCCTATTTTGTTCCTCCAAGAAATCCTGAAGCGGTTTAAAATATTCTAGAAGGGCTGACGCATCTAACACCCTTTGCCCAGTTATCTCTTCTAGCGCATCAGGCCAAGGCAAGCTTGAACCTAACTCTAATCCTTGTCTAAAATCACATGCAGTATACAATGGCGTCATTACTGTTTGAGAAGAAAGTGTGGTACTCACCTGAATTTGGCTCCAGCAGCCGTATTTTCGTAGAAATCACATTCGTGAAGAGGTTTACTATCTGGCTCGTCTGGATCGTATTCACCGGCAGTTATGCAAAGACTCTTGTAAAATTGGAATTGTAAAATGCGAGCAACAAAGTAACTGAAAAGAAGATAATGATAATACTAGACATTTATGTTCCCAGCACGTAACCCCAGTAACAGGATAAAATATATTATGTGAGTACATAAAAATTTACAGAAAATATAATAATACGCTTAATAAAAGGAAGGAGAAAAACAGAGAAATAATATTATTGCGCACTAGTTTCAAGGAAAATGTTTTCACAGTAGACTTCCGCTTTCTGTGTCATGTGGTAAGCTGTTGCTTTAAAGTAACAGATTAGTTCTTGGAGCTGGTATGCTAAATGTGATAGAAACCAAGTAGGACGAATATTCCTACAAAGTGCAAATAGCATTTTCATAGAGTTTCTGTAAGAATATCCGATGTATATTCTAATAATGAATAATAAGTATATTCCTATAACATTTTATTTCAACCTTGTAATCATATTCACATAGAATCTCCTTAGAATATTTTTTCCTAATGTTTGCAGAACATTCAAGTATTACTTATAGTAAACATTAAATTTATAAGGCCCGTTCCAATATTCTAAGCGTGAGGGGACGTATTTCTTACGAAAAATGGGCAATACAATTTTTATTTTCTTTGTTTGTGTACTTAAACAAATGGCTCGTTTTTTACTTATAACACTATTATGATGATTTTCTAAGGAATAACTCCCTCATTATATTCATTATTTCATTTTCATAATTTTTACCGTAAGAAAGATATGAATGGTAGTTCATTTTGAGATAATATAGTTATTATTATTTGCGCGCGATGTCATTCTAGAATAATACTAAACTTTATTACTATAATTAATGAATATTAAAATATTATATATTTTTAAACAAAATTTTTATTGCGGGGAAGTTTCTAAATCGATGTCCATATGCGACGGTTATCTACATAATGTTTCTACTTTCAATAGCCGATCTTGGAAGACCGTCTGATTCACACGCTTGCACAGTGGTCCGAATTTAATTGAAAACGGAACTAATTATTTTTTGCATCGTAGTCGACGCCATTATGAGGAAAACATTCGAGGACAGACGTGGAGTACAGTTCGACATCGATCACCCAGTGACTGAACTCATGTTCGCCGACGATAGCGCCTTTTTCACAGACAACGATGCCGACGCAACGGACACTCTTTATGATATTGCTTGCATCGCTCAATCGTACGGCTTGAAAATCAATGTGGACAAGACCAAGGTGCTGACAATGGATGATGCAGCCAACCGTTCACTCGAACGGTGTACAGATCGAACAAGTGCAGGAGTTCAAATACCTTGGGTCACTGGTTCCGGAGAAGATAGTGGCTTCCACAGCAGAGATCCACAGCAGGATTGGACAGGCAGCCGCGGCGTTTGCCTCTCTCAAATGGTGCCTGTGTAAGAAGATTAACATCTCCATGAAGACCAAAATTCGCCTCTTTCGGACGCTGATTTTGCCAATTCTCCTCTAGAGATCAGAAACATGGACCCTGCTTAAACTGAATTTGGACAAACACGAGGTATTCCAAATGCGATATCTGCGACAGATCCTGGGAATTTCATTGCGAATCGCATTACAACGAAACATTCGGACAATCTGTCAACAACCACCAGGCATCGGTGAAGTGACCAGCACGACGATTGCAGAATGGGCGCAAACCTGAATACCATAAAGACTTCTCTGGAAACAGCGACCCACAGTGAAGTACAACGCACCGCGCCAAAGAAAACGTGGACAAAAACAAGTGGAAGACGACCTTGAAGAACCGGCGTCGACTCAATCAAAGCTAGGACCACCGCCAATGCAACCGAAAGCCGTGGAGCGATCATAGATTTACAAGTCCGAAATCCTGCGGCAGCTAAGGATCAAAGAAAAAGAGAAGAATAATATTGTCATTAAATCGCACCTGAGTGGGTTGTAGAGGCAAAATATAAAATAAAAAAAACGATAAGTTGTTTAGAGTTACTTTTTAGAGAGGAAGAATTGAAAAACTTCTATGCAAAAATACACTATTTTATCAGCTATTTTACACAGTACGCTAGACGTGTATTAATATATACATATAAGTATCTACCCAGAAAAAATTATAAGTAATTTTTCCTGTTATTTGTCGACATAATATCAACTTTGGTTTTAGTAAAACATTGAAGCAAACCCCCGCGAGTCCCCGGTCCGCAAAAATTACCAAAGACAGGTTGAAGTTTCTATAAAAACATAATTTTTTACATGCGACCACTTGCTAAACATCTATTCACATTTTATGCAAACATTGCAACAAATGTAATTCGATTTATGCCATCATAAAAAGCAATAGAAATAAAACATTAAAAAAGAATACATATTTTTCTTTTAATAAGAAATAAGATTTTTCCGTATTTTCTAGAGTTTTTCAATAAAAATTGCCATTTGGGATTTATGTCTGATAAATTATTTTATACATCCATATTAAGAAATTCTTGGAAAACTAAAACTTAAACAGTTTTTTTGTAGCTGAAGTAATGGTTTCAGTAAATTTATTTCTTCAAATAATTATACAAGAACACATTTTAATATATATTTACACAAATTATGCCATCTGGTCACCTACCAGTAATCGATGGCTAAAATAAACAACAAAAGAAAGGTATATATGTCGACAATCGTTCCCAAAGATAATCCCCTTGATGTTATGCGACAAAGATGGCGCAACATTTTCAGCTAGATTTACATTCGCAGTGTTTTGCTTTACAGTTTCTGCAGAAGAATTCAATAACAAAATAATTCTTAGAATCTACACACGCGCAATGGCTGGTAGATTAACGCAGATGTATCTTTCTTTATGTTTCCTCACGGCTTATTTTCCCTATGTCATCTTTTCTTTCTTTATGTTTCCTCACGGCTTATTTTCCCTATGTCATCTTTTTTTGAGTCGATAGTACAGAGAATTTAGTAAGTTTAGCCAATTATTAGAGGATTGAAAAACATTTAAGAAAAATCAAACGTGTCTTAACATAAAAATCAAAACTTTTTCTAAAGAAAACTTGTAGATGTGATCTTCTCAAAAATGAATTTATTAGAAACATTTGAAAGATTGCAATTTCTTACAAATCTAAGAAAGCTCTTGTTTTCTTTCGTATGCCGCTGTGAAAATACATTGTAAGACAATGGACATAAAGGCTGTTGTGAAAGGGTGACTAGTAAATAGTAAAGCCAGAGAGATATTCGAAAAGGAGAAATAATGAAAGTATGAAATGTTCAATAAACCAATTTATTTTATACTGGTGTTAAAACGTCTTGACCCTCGTACCTTTAAAGAGAGAGTATTCTGTTAATTCATATTCTGTAAATAAATTCATTGATGTATAGAACGTCTTGCATAATGGGTGAGGATGGCGGAAAAAAAACAAAAGATACGAGTATAATAAGGAGTTTTATTTTAACAATATTTTAAGGGCAATGAAATATGTATATAATAGAGCTTTCGTAATAGATTCGTTGTATTCTGTGGTAGTGGAAATGTGTATGTACTTATGTTATCAATCATATATTTACATAATTTGCACTGTTTCTTAGTGCAAATTGGGCACTATCAATGGCTTACAAAAATAACTGTTTTCTCAGCTTGATGGGATACTGCTGGTGAAATTATATAAATAATATTTAAAAATTGTGATGAATTGTTGCACCATAAAATTTAAAACACAATACAGAATACATAAGAAAATACACTGATAAATTAATTTCCTATTATATATATAGAAATCTTGAACCTTCAGAATGCAACACATCCATCCTTTTCCTATATTTGCTGTTTTAAAATATTGTTAAATTAAAATGTCGTATTATATCTATACAAGACCTACTGAATCGTATGAGAATAGCCTTTCAGCGATTGTACCGAAACGAAATTGGCAGAGCAATTATAAGGGAACTGAATTAAGAATTATAATGGGTATCACCTTGAACATTTATAGCATTCTTCAGTTGGTTTATTCTATTATTTTTTAGTTTTCTTTGTCACTAAAAGCATTTTTATTTGTATGTTGTGTTAATAACATCATTACATTTTATAAAAGTAACTATTTTTTTTTTCTGTTGCAGTAGTGTAGTTTCAATTAATATTTGATAAAAAGCGATAAAAATAACGACAAAATCACAAGAGATAAGTATAAGGATACCCAAGCAGAACGTCTTGTAATATCCTTTGTTATATTACAATAAACTTACATTATTATTATCATGATTATTATCGACGCGTAAATTATAATCGTCATTTATATATTTAAAAATATACACAATGTTGGACTTGAAAAAAAATGACTTCTTGTCTTTGAAGCTTTTCGGCTTTACCACTTATATTTTTACTTGCTGTTCTAGCCAAGGATCGTAGTGCTGCGACGAAGGTGGGCTTCATCAAAAGAACTGATAGAACTTACACAAACACTCACCAAGAAAGCATTGAAGAACAGTTAAAGGTTGATTTTCCATCCGTTATTTGGCCAGACAGTCCAAAACGGAAAGATTGGAGGCTGGCCGCAGAAATCGCGAGACGCATAAGAGTCAAATAGGCGTTAAGCAGATTTTCGCCTTTTAAATCTGTAGGCACGGATGGAATATTCCCTGCCTTAGTTCAGAAGGGGATAGAGGTTTTGACACCACATCTTGTTACATGTATAGCCTGGTGATATGTTCCAGCTGCAAGGCAAAAGGTGAGGGTAGTATACCAATCTAAGATAAGCAACGTATCCAACCAAACGCCAAAGTCATATAGACCAATAAGCCTATCCCTCTTTCTACTCAAAACCCTTGAAGGGTTGATGGTTATGCACATCAGAGATACCGCGCTAAGAGAACAGCCACTCAGTGAGAGACAATATGCATATCAACCGGGAAAGTCTACGTAGGTCGCATTACATAACCTCAACAGGTTAATTACAACAAGACAAAGAGCCAAAGAGGCCATGACGACTTTCCTGGACATAACAATGCTACCACGAATTTAATTATCGAGGGCTTACGGAGAAGAGGCGTCGCGCCGAAGTTTCTACAGTAGGTAAGAGCCAGCCTAGAAAAAAGGATAATCACATCTACAATTCGTGAAGTTACCATCGAAGCGGGGACGGGAGGCAGTGCCCACATGGCAGACTCTTATCTCTCTTGCTGTGGGCTACCCTAGTGAACGACTTAATCCGGAAGCTGACTGGAAAGGAATTTCATTGCCTGGGATATGCCGACGACCTTACAATAGTCATTAGAGAGCAGTTTCCAAAGGTTCTGGTGGAGCTCCTCCAATCCGCTTAAATACCTTTGACAAATGGTGTAAACAAAAGAGGCCGTCAGTCACTGCCCAGAAAGCACAAGTTATCACATTCACAAGAAAAAGAATGCTAGAAGGCCTACAGCCACTAGTAAGAGGAAGCGAAAGGATTCCGTATGTCAACGAGGCGAAATACCTGGGGATTCGATCAAAGACGTACATGGAACCCACATATCTAGAAAACAACAGCAAAGCCATTATCGCCCTAGATAGATGCAGGAGGCTGTATGGAAGGAATTGATGAATATAGAATGGTGGCCAAAGCTGCGGCAGGTGACGGCGGCCAAAACGTTGAGTGGCATGCAGAGACTGGCGTGCCTGTACGCCACGGGGCGATGGAATCGACCGCTACCACCGCAATGGAAGTAATTCTAAACCTGCCACCAATACATATTTATATACAAGAAGTTGCAAGGTCTGCGGTACATAGACTGTTACATGGTCAAGTACCGATAAGTAAATTGCACGGCACTGACTATCAAAAAGTCACGATTTATTAAAACGATTATTTCCATAAGCGTGGACTCTAAGCTAATTTTTGACTGTGTAAGCGTCCTGAATGGGGTGGGTACCCAAATGAAATTAACCTTATTAATTAACCTTAGCCTGGGTCCCTAGCTACTCGAGCGTGAGAGGAAATGAGGCGACGGACGAGCTGGCCAGGCGAAGTTCGTCAAGATCATTCGTTGGAGCTTGCCCTTCTTTCAGCACTACCATATCGCAAATTAAAAAATCCATCAATAAATGGATATATAATAAGCAGTGTGGCAAAAATCACCGGAACAGAGACAGGCAAAAGAGTTACTAAAGAAAGAGAGGCTTGAATTTACTAAAGATCTACTGAAGAAAGACAGGAAGGCTGTCAAAATGATACTAGGTCTGCTGACTGGTCACTATAGACTAAATAGGCATGTGTACAACATAGGCCTGGCAGATGATGCAACCTGCAGATTATGCCAAAAGGAGGAAGAAACACCAGTTCATGTGCTGTGCCAATATGAAGGCATGGCGAGAACAAGGTTTCTAGTAATGGGTGTGGAGAAGCCCACAGCTAGTAGCCACACAAAGAAGCCACACCCAAAGATGATAGGCCTAATTAAGAGAGCAAAATTAGAGAGCGTCTTCTAGGAAAAAAAGGAGATCATAATAGAAAGTTGCGGTGAAACAGGTCCATAGGCCACCCCAATCCTAATCTAATCTAATCTACTTGCTGTTTGTTAAATATGGAGCTTTTGCGCTTAAAGAAGAGCAAAAGAAAGGTAAAACGATTTTTTCTTAAATCACAACAACCCAAAAACAGTTATAGGATAACCTAATACAGTGTATCATGGAATCGATTGTAGAATCCAAAAATGCAATAATATAAAGGGTATTTCATTTAAATTGAGAATGTTGAAGGCAATTTTCGGTTCTTCCGCATTTAAATATTTTAGAACAAAAGATGGTTATGTATTATTCTTAACCTGAACGTTTCAAATTCATAAATAGTAGGAAACTCTAGAAACTTCTAATGAACGGATTTGATAATGAATATATATAACTAATTAAAATTAAATATTCTCACCTTATATATTGTGAATCGCCTGCAACATGATATTTTGCACCAGGATCAAAATCTTCTTCGGTTCTGTTCACTGGAGGTTTTATTTTCTGATATTGCTCCCTATTAAGAAAATAAAATGCGTTAGTTTTAAGTTCAACTGTCAGTTACAAAAAACTAAGTTACCTGTAATCCCACCACCGTTTATTCCACTCGTTTTCCTGTATATCGCCACTGAAAACATCCCACCTCCACTTATCAATCAACAGCCCAAAAGGCAAAAATGCTACTCTCTCTAGAGCCATGCGCATTAAAGCGTTGATGGAAGATTCTTCGTTATTTACGTAATCAGGTAAAAGCTCTATTTTTTGCAAATGCTGAGGCGTAGATGCGGATAAGGCTATGGTATCTCCGACAGCTTCATGAAATCCTGGATTCGCTCCACCCCTGAATGTTATAGGCTTATCTCTATATAAACGGTAATATTGAATATGCCCCAGTTCGTGGTGAACTGTTAGGAAATCCTCCATATTTACGTCCGTACACATTTTTATTCTAGAAACAGATTAGTATGTTTACATTTGACAAAAGCATCAATGCTTTCATCCTATACCTAACCCTTCCATCGCAAAAGTCCCATGCAGAAGCGTGACATAGCACCTCCTTACCAGGTGGCTTCGTAATCATTGCTTCATCATTGTAAGACATAGAACAATCTTCCAGACCCATAGATGTATAAAATTCGTTGGCTGTATCGAACATCCAATTAACGTCGATATTATCATCGTCCTTCATTGCCTCTGTAACATCGACTTCGCTAGCATCGGGGTACGGTCTCACGTGAGGTTCTATGTTCACCCAAGATTGGGCCCACATGTTACCTATTATGGAAAACTCCGTTAGGAACAAATTTCTTTAATATAGATACTGGGTATTCCACGGAACTAGCTAAACGCTTTCCGCCTTAAGGAAAACCATCGGCTTTAAAACATTGGGTTTGCAACAGTCGAATGTTTTTTTTTGCCCCAAATATGTGCACGAAATTTCGTAAATTATTTTATAAAGCTCACGAATAGTTTTACATATCGCCAACTTGAAAGAAGACAGTCACAACTCAAAACTGCAGACTTTGTTTTTAATACTAGAACATCTTCAAAATGTGTATATAATTTTGTGGACAAGTTATACTTAATATGCGAGTCAGATTGTAACAATTTTCTACACAACTTTATTTCTATAATTTTAACAAATTTCGTGTATGTTTACAAAGCATTTTCATCGTTTTTCTAGAAAATCGAATCTTAAAACACCCTAACGCTTTATCGGTACTTTTACAGAAAATAAAAGCTTTTTAATGATTAATTGTGATTTGCAATGGTAGGGCCATGGCTCCATGGCTCTTTACGAGGTGCCGCCACAATTGCCTTATGTTTTAACAATTTGATGTACATATCAGTTTGTATCTGTAGGTAAGCTTGGGCTCAGACCCAACAGAGATAGTTATATTTGTTTGTAAATGAATCAATGTAATCTGTCTGTGGAGAAACTGTGGAATAAAAAAAAGAAACTGCTTCTTTTAACCATGCGTGCTGCATCCATGTTTTTAGATTATTTAATATTAATTTCATTATATTATAAATTAATAGGCAAAAACAATCAATCAATTAATACTGAAGCAAAAATACAAAGAATGCTACTGTAAAAAAAATGTTGAGTGAGTATGTCCTATCTTTTAAAAAAACATTTAAGAATATTCAAGTGCAGTACTTGATATTCTTAAATTATAATATTGCTTAAATTACTATTATTTTTAAATCAACACGCTTCAGAACGTCTTTTGAAAACCATCTGCTGAAACATTTGCGCTTTGTTTACAGACTGTCTTATTTGTTTGTTCATCATTCAATTGATTTCATTGATCATTTTTCATTAAATGATATTTCAAAACCTGTTAGTTGAACCACTTCATTTGGACGTTATAAAAAATTGGTTTTGTTAGAGAGAACGCTACTAGTTTGAAAAAAAGGTTTGTTTTAAAAAATAACGTATATGTAGAAAAACAGCTTTCATTAAGTTTAACGTGACGTAGTAGTACTTCATAATTTTTTCGTGGTGATAGCTCAGTCTGTCAAAAAGTATTACTCGTCTAAAACTACGTTTAGTTTTGAACAATTCATATTTATTTAACGCAACTTGCTTGCTGGCTAAAAAAAAAAACAATGAAATGTTTGTCTTGCCTTGATAAAAAAAAACTATTTTTCATTTTTGGAAAAAAAGAGTTTGTACATCACCACTTCGCAGTGTCAGTGCAACCCCTCTAGCACTGAAAGCAAATGACAATTAATTAATTGCGTACAACGTCAACTTCTCTACAAAAATCATATAATACAAACAGAGAAAGAATAGATATATAGATAATAAGAAATCCTCGTTATAACCATCATGAATTTTATGCTGGTTTCGAAAATGTAGTAGCATATAGTGTGTCCATTTAAAACAATAGAGTTTATTGCGCTTCCAGTTAACCAGAAATGTAATAAAATAAGAAAAAACCTTACCCAATAATTACAATCCCAATTTTTTTAAAGCTACAGCATTCTGATATATGTATATAGAGTACGTATAATAGTTTTTACCCAAGATATTAGCAGGTATCAAACCATCAGACATATCTACTTGATCCCCATACAGAGTTTGCAATTTGCGCCTGACGTAAGTGTGAAGTTGATCGTACAACGGTTCAACTTGCTCCCAAAGCTCGTCTATAATTTGTATAAAATCATCTGTTTCGAACCTGTCCCTCCACATCGCTCCCATGTCATCGAACTCTAAATAATTTTATAATCTTAAAATTTAAAGAGACTTCTTAAAGGTAGGAACATACCGTTTTTTATTGCGACCTCATTCGATAGTCGTATATATTCGGAATAACTAGTTCGTATTTTTGCACCACTGGCGTTGCGCCAAGCCTTCCACGCATATGTAAGTTCTTCATAGTTGGTCGAAGAAGACATAATATCTTCAATATCTGTGTAATTTGACACAAATGGTAAAGGAGTTATTGCAAAATATGTAAAATTAGACCTGGCTCCAATGACAACCCCTCGGTGTTGGGATCACAATCTTCATTCCCGAATGGACAAATTTTGGCTGTGCTATATGTACTAGACATCTCCGATTTGACTGTAGTATACTGAAATAAAAATTAAAGCCAACAATAAAACTATTCTTGAACTAATATTGGAATAAGGAACTGTTAGTAAGGACTATAGCTTATAGTTTTTCGTACATATATCTAATAATAATGCATTTGTAATTATAGAAGGTATATCCATTACATCACTGGTATTTAATTTGTGTTATTATATTAGAAAATGTTAGTCTCGTTTTGTGTCTAATATCAATCAAATTATATCAAAAAAACTTTTCGAATGAGGATAACAATAACATTAATTGTAGCATCAGTAAAATAAAATAGATGCTTAGCACGATGACTTTTTTTACTACATTTAAACTTCATTACAATGCCTTAAAATCAAGTTCCATTTGGCAAATTTAAAAATCGTTATCTTTTAATTTTGTTTAATGAGATGTCTGCACAAGGAATATCCTTAGATGAATAAGAAAAATATTCATAGAATATGTTTAGAACATCCATAGGAATATACAAGGAATATTGCTGTGAATGTTCTCAGAACATCATTAACAATATTTAAAGAATATTCTTGAAAGTACACTTATTTTAGAAATAACGTATCATTTATTACATAATAATAAATAAATAAGGATTCACATAGAAAATAATTTACAATAAGGAAAAACAGGAATATTCTATAGCATTACTAATTAATGTAGGGTTATGGTTCATTTTAAAATGTTTCCGCAGGCGCTAATGTCAAAAGTAGGCTCATTGTTGCTTAGAAATACAATGAGGACGCGTGGATTAGTTTTATGGTAAACTCATGTATACAGTGGGACCCAAAAAATAAGTCATTTTCAAATAGAAATACTTATCTTTAAATCCTTTTTGAATTCTGCATGGAATTCTAAGTATGTTTCGTGTACCATTTCCTATGCCTAAACTCAACGGTTATCAGACCTTCATGATCGAATTAATTAAGAACGTATTTCTGGGGATTTTTTTTTGTGTCGATTTGTGGGTATTTATTTTGTTTTTTTTTATTCTGGTTTTTTCAATAGATGACTTGTCACTTGTCAACGTATAGTGACACTTTAAGTAAATAATTGTCAGGTGCAGTTGTAAAGTTTGAAGGGTGCCATTCCTTTAACTGAGAACCAACGAATAGAAATTTTGGTGATGGTAGGATATGACGACAGCACCCGAACACAAGCTCAAGTTTATGAATTATTTAATAAGTGCCCGGAGAGTTCTATTACACGATCGATAGTTAGTAATATAAAAAAAAAAGTTTAGAGACCTGGGTCACGCAAGAGACAATTATAAAACCAACGATCTTCCAGTTCCACAGGACACACAATTAAATATTTTGCTCGGTTTAAAAGAAAATAATCCTCAAAGCGCAACTCGGCAAGTAGTTGGAGACCAGTCAGTCTGTAAATCTGCTGTTCTAAGGTACTTACACAAGCACAAATGGCACCATACAAAATACATTTAGTTCAGGAACTTATTAAAGATGATCTCAACCGCAGATTACAATTTTACGAAATAGTGATGAATAGATGCCAATCCACACTTTTTAAGTAAGATAGTTTTTAACAAGGAAGCAACATTTTGTTTGAATGGTTCGATAAATACGCAAAATTCTCGATATTGGGCACCTGAAATCTCAGACCGGAGTATGGAAACTCGCATACAATTCCCTCAAAAAGTAAATGTATGGGCCGGAATCGCGGGTTCCCCAATTGTATTTTTATCGAGGGAACACTTAATTGTGAAAATTATTTATCTACTACAAAATTCCATAATACCAAGTTTAAGTGCACTTGACCCGAATTATGAGAACCCAAATATACCGGCAGATTCGATATGGTGCCAAAAGAATGGCGCGCCCCCACACTATTCGCGAACAGTACTAGATTACCTAAATAATAATTTCCCAAACAGGTAGATCGGAAGGAGTGGTTATAGCGAATGGCCGCCTAGGTCTCCAGATCTAACCCCCATTAAATTTTCATCTATGGGGTTATCTGAAATCCGAAGTATACCTCAATAAACTAGAAAATATTGAAGAACTAAAGAATAGAATTAGAGTCGAAATACAACAAATCCAGCCGCAAAATTTTAACTGAAGTTATTGTAAATTTCGGATTGGTGGTAGTATGGATATGGTAGTAGCAAAAAAAAAACCAGAAGTAGTTCTCCCCAATCTGGACGCACTGTTTGAAATAACAAACTGTTATTTCAAACAGTGCGTTCAGATGATGGTCTAAAGCCGAAACCGGTCGACAATTATAGTAATTAAAGGATTGGAGAGAACTAATTCTGGTTTTTTTGCTAATACCATATCCATTTAACTGAAGTGTTACAAGAAATTGAGTATAGACTTGCCTATTGTCAAGAAGTAAATGGTCAACAATTTGAACATTTAATTTGTAAAATAATTCCCTGAATTTTTAATGAATTTGCTCTAACTCACGCATCCTCACTAATTTTGAAAGAAATCAATCGTAAAGTCCTCGATAATTGAATCTAGGTATAGGACAAAAATACATTAATATGTATTTTTATACTTATTGGATGTAGAATTCAAGAAAGGAAGAAAACCTTCATTTAAAGTCAAAAGTAAACATCAACATCTCTGAGCCTTTTTCCAAAAAACAAAACCCCTGAATTTTATCAATTTAAATGAAATAAAAAATAAATATTTTCGTTTCAGAAATTTTAGTTGCTTGCCATAGCTTATCTTTGGGCCACACTGTATATATGAATTTCCCATAAAAAAAAAACTGCAACCAAAAATAAAAACAGACGTAGCTGAATGTTTCTCTAAAAAGGAATTGAATTTTAAATGAATTTCAGCTATCCCTGTCCGTTACCGACCCTTACAAATAAGCAAAAGATCACCTTTTGGAATATTAGAGGAATATTCTTACTTCCCATTCAGAATATTGTTGGCATATTCATAGAATATTCCTGAACAAGCATAGAATATTCCGACGAATATTATAGGAACGTCTCTAGAATAATACATAGAATACATACATAATACATAGAATATTATAAGAATGTACTAGGCGCTTGTGAGCACACCACTAGAATATTCGAACATTCACCGCTTACGTTCTAGGAACGTTTCCTATGCTACTAGGGGAGAGTCCTTTATTTCATTGTGCAAGCTATAAGTTAAATCTAATGATGAATAATATAACATAATACATCGCGTCACTGAGATTCACAACAGAGCGTCCAATAAAAAGGACATCATCTTTGAGAATCTGTTTTAAGGGCAAAATACGCTCCAACTATGCCAGTTCTGTGATACCGAAGCATTTCTATTTTCAAGCAAAACTTTTTAGAAATGTAGAGTTTGGAGAGACTCCTCGAGGAAGAAAACGCTGCTACAAGATAGGCAGCCTTTTAGCTTTATTGTACTGATACAAAACCTCTCTTTACTTCACCTTTATTATATCTAAATATTTTGGTTTACTGGAACCTGTTGCCAATGTTCTGCAGTCAAAGGGTTTAGATCTCCTTCAATCTACGAACATACTATAATAACAAAATTATAAATATAATGAAACTTCAATATCCGTACTACGGATCCATTAAGTAGAACAAATAGAAAATAGAGAGAAAAAATAATGGGATAGATTTAGAAGTCATAGAAGCACTTAATTTATAACATTAATCGGCTAGGATGTTAAAAAAGGATATGTTTATAAAATTAATGATCTTCAATTCTCTCTCCTTCCGATCATGCAAAAATTTCCAAAATGTCAACTCTCTAACTGCCCCACCCCGTCTCTCTCCTTAACTTCTGTCTACGCCCATGATGTACTCTCTCGAAGAGGTACGCCTTATAAGTATACGGTAATTTCATTAACAATGCTAGAGGAAATCACAAGGCTAAAGGAAGAGCATCCCAGGATGATTTAGTATTTTTGGTCAATGTGTATTTATGTAATGGAGCCAATAAATAGAGATACGATATGATAAATATTGATAATAACACCACATGAAATAATAGGAATCAAGATAACTATTGTATGTCATTGGTAGTGGATGATTATAAATTTGTATTAAGAAATAATAAGGAATATATAAGAAAATACACTGATAAATTAAGTTCCTATATGTTACATATTAAAATCAACAAATTCATCCCTTTCCCATCATTGCTGTCTTTAAAATATTGTTAAATTAAGGTCTCGTAGTATATCTATTTGTTTCCGTTATCCTGCCCGCTACAAACCCAGCAAAAAATCCAAATTATTTCCCATTAAGAATGTTATCATAAATAATTTGCTCTATACTCGTAATGTGCATAGAATATTCTAAGAATATACATACATATAAGCACATTCTTAGAATATTTTAACATTCACGGCTGGTATGGAACATTAGCTACTACTTTTGAATTTCCCTAATTAATGATTCAAACACAGATGCATAATAGAAGGAACCAATACTGAGGCATTGTATTTTACCTGACAACCAAAAGTCAATAAAATTCGTTTTAACTACATTTAGAAATAAGTGCTTAAAGTTCTAAAAACAAACAAAAAATTGTCTTTCTAAATAAGCCAAAAAGGAGTTTTTAAAACAGTTATTCCATTGAAGATGAAACTGACGTAAATTATAATAACCTGATAAAAGTTAATCATGATTTACTCTTTATTTTGGTATTTATCGCGCGCAAGCGTTTTCCATATTAATAGCACACTAACAATTAAAGCAATAAAATAATAAAACATACAAATTTATCTAATAAAACAAATCCTGGAGCAATGTAATTTAATTTTCCAAGCTAATTATACCCACTACTGTCACAAGTATTCATATATGGTGGTACGAAATTCATGCAAATTGCGAAATTAAAAATTCAGCTTCCCGTTCTGATTTAATCTTAAGATCTGAATTATAAATATTGCCTAATATTTATAATTCACGACATATTCCTTAGCAACAATTTAAATATAAATGTATCCAGTTATATAATAATTAAACCGATTTTATCAAAATTTCGACCATAAATTGTACAAAAGTCAACCTAAGCAAACAACTCCAATTCTAATTATTACATGACTTGCCGTCCGTGATTGATTAATAGTTATAATATATAATAGGTTCCTATTTTCCGAGAATTAGGCCATTATTCGTATTGCAATAATCCTTATAATCTTTCTTCTCTTTGCAACGGATTATTATCTATCTTATCTCGATGGAATTCCTCTAAACATGCCATCAAGTATTAATAAAATCGAGTGGATTGGTAAACAAACGCCAATTGATTATCTCGATAGTACGAGGCTTTATCCCCTTAGAAAGTGTAGTATCTAATCAGAAAATATTGGGCGCGATTTAACCTGCGTTATTTAATCCAATCAGCCACAAAATAAATCAACTACGTATCACGAAATTAAAGTCATTTTTTAATTCGTAATGATTGCGCTTTGATCCTTATATTTATTGTCTCAACATGGATTATATAAGGGAAGATCAAAAGAGACCAAGCTCTTAGTATTTTCGCATAATGTGTCATCGGTAATAGAGAACCGATCACAATTAGATACTGATTTTAATAAGGCCCTTGATAAAGTAAATCGCCAAATTCTCTTATTTAAACTACGTAGAGCCCGTTTTTCTTGTAACATGATTAATTTTTTTTATGACTACTTGTGCAATAGAAGACAAATTGTGTTTTTACAAGAACACATATTCAGAACCTTTTCTAGTGACATCCGGAGTAAGTCAAGGTAGTAATTTAGGGCCTCTATTATTCACCATCTTTGTAAATGAGCTATTTGAGATTTTTAAAATATCTAAATGCCTTTTGTGCCCAGATGTTGGAAGTAATAAGAAGGGCAAAGGTGAAGAGACGAAATGTACAAAAAAGAAACAACAGGTTGAAAAGGACAACAAAATAAAACTATCTCCACTGTCATCATAATAACCTAGATAATCCGCTTTGCAAAAACGAACGGAAGGTGAAAAATATCAGAGCAATACAAATTGAATGCTTCTGTCACTCCGTTAATAAATTTGATCTACAAGCAGGTACATGAAAAAATTGATGCGTCCTCAAGCGTCGAGCTGGCACATTAAAGCTAAAAAGTCCTAATTATTCTGGACATTTGAAAAGGCCCTGGAAGCACACCAGTGCGGCAAAAGCCTAGTTGTTCGCCGAATAAGAATAAGCGGTTGCTAATCACACAATTATCAACATAACGTGAGTCAGGATTTTAAAATTTAAGAATTTGTATTGATTTTTTTTTAACACGATATATGTAACACGGGATTAAATACGCTCGTAATAATTCTTAAAGAACAAAAAAGCCAATAATTTTATTCATATACAATCTCACAATTCAAGCAGTAACGTTGTAGCCAAATACATTGCCCTTCTTCAAACTGCAATAGAAAATAAAATTATGTTCCGAGTATCCAATAAACGAATTTTTTACTGTTTTCACCCATACATATAAAATAAAATGCCACAATCTTAATATTAATGCAATAATGGTGACCACCTGTCGATTAATTAGTAATAGAATCAAAATAAGTAATCCACGTTGGAATCATAATAATAAAAAGTTTTTTAATATTACTCACTATTGGAATTACATTATACAAGTAGAAGTAACAAAAGTTAATAATAAATTTTAAACTTAACATCCGATTGAAAGGGAGAGAGTCATCAAACTATTTCGGTTGTATATTAAGTTTAAAATTTATTATTGCATCTGTTTTTCACTTTTTAAGGAAATGAGGGTTAATTTGTCGTATCAGGCGGTAGAATTAATAACAGGTCACGGTAATTTTAAATATATATTTATGTAGAATTGGGAGGGTTAGTGATTTGCATTGTGAATATGGTGGGGTAGATACAGAGGGGCATGTTTTATTTGTTTTTAGATCATTGCGATCTTTCTGGTGTTTGAATTTCAAATTCATGTTGTACGAAGAAAGGAGCAGCTACCTGAAAACGACACGGCTGTCGGAATTTAGAAGGACGTGGAGGCTATCCTCTTCCATACTCAGAAGGATAATAATAACAATGATTTTCTGACTATCAGTAACAACATGTGGGACTTCCCAGGTCGTGCTCCCAGAATAAGGTTTTTCCATTACTCCTTGGCGAATGCTGGGAGATAATTAAAGTCGTTTCATGGGCGTAAATCTAATAACGACTCGGAACTGTGCGATTTATTATTCTGTTGATATTACTAATAATCATAGGGAAATTATTTAGTTAAACTAGGATCACCTCAATCGTTATGGAATCCGTATAAAGTTTAGACTCGTCTAGTACCTTTGTGCAAGATTTTCCAGTATTTGGATTATAAATAATTGCACAATAATAAGCATTCTTCTGAACATTTGACATGAATGATTATTACAATCATATTTACTGAGATTAATTTATTATATTGTCAAAGTCATAGTCTACCAGGTAAAAAATTCGACTATTTGAAAGTGTCAATAAACAAAACGAGTAATTTTAAAATGGTATCTCCAATTGTCTCCTTTTACTGTACTAAACCTATTAATCCCTTAGCTACCTGCTTTACGAACTAAAGCTTAAAAAAAAGGAAAGGTATCATTTAGGAAACACACAAAGAAAAATGTTAATTAGTAAATAAGGATCACTCCCGGATTCCGAGCTGTTCTCACGAACGCATATCCCGAACTTCCCTCTCCGAAAGGTTTTCAGGGCACTCTTATCACCTCGTATATTACAAGATAGAAACAAGTGTTGATGTTACTTCCATTATAACAATGCTTTATTTTCTTGTAAAACAATATACCGAAGACATCAACACTAGTTTCCATCTGATGACCATTGATGTTTATCAACACTTTTGATTTTTCTAAGATTTGCGAGTTCACATTAAAAAAATGATGATCCTCGGAAATTGGTGTCGCGAGTCACAGTTAATATGAGCTGCAATATTAGAACTTGACATTGTTAAGACGAACGGGAATCTAAAACTAACACCTTTATGTATACAGTAAGGAATGAAATTGAAATACATAAAGAAGAAAATAATTATATAATAATAATAATTATAAAGTTTGGAAAATATCCGTACGCAGTATGAACTATTTCTTATTAAAAACAGCAAATAATAGATGTGAACGGCGAAACTCCGAACAGATGCAGTTTCGCAGTTTTGATTCTACCATATTTAAAGATGGTGGTCGGCTACCTATCGAAATGATTGAAAATGTATACATAATGGCAGATCTACGAAGAAAAATAAATAAATGAATTTATCTTGAAATGTAGTTTTTAACGTATTGTACCTAAATATTTATTCTGCGTAGTTACATATTGTATGTGCGTAATAAGCCGTTTATTTGCTTTTACTTCCATTTATTTATCTATCTTCTGCTCCGATACAACATAATGCGTTTGAGTACGTTTTAAATGATATTTTATGTCATTTGTCGAATGTGTCAAATACTGCTTATAATGTATTCAAATATATACATTTTTTTGACAATATATTTTGATCTTTGGCAAACACGTAAGTACTTTTCCAATGCCTTGTTGCTTTTATTTATAACGTGCAATCCAGGTGCAATCGTTATTTATATCAACGCGAGAATATACATTTAAAGTGCCTGAAGAAACGTACTGTGCACCCCTAAGTTGGTAGAAATCGCAAATATCACCTACCATTGAATCTTTAAATCTTTTAGGAAAAATTGAGAAAAGGACATGAATTTGCATATAAACGATTTTTGCAATGAACTTTAAAACATAATGTTGGCAACCATACCGAAAATATTCTGTTTGCATACTTCTCACAGATATCGCAAAAGATAAAAAGTTCGTCACTATGGACACAATACTCAATGATAAAGTATCCACTGAATATCAAACATAATGTAAATATTGTGAAACACATGCTTTTATAAAATGACAAAGCGAAGGTTATAAACCTAAAAAAATCGAAAGTGTATGTATGTATCTAAATAAGAATTTGATGTATTTTTACAGAATGCACCAAACAACATATATTTTGTCACAAACGTAAATAATTCTTACAAAACATCAGTGGAATTTAATGCGACCTATGTATGTAAATAGAAGGGTGGTGTTACACTGCGACCTAAAAGATCTATTGTGTCCCCTATTCTTGCTGCTTTACAGGTGCCTTCCAATCCTATTCCTTTTAGAAAGTGTAGGATGTCAGAGGGCCCCAGTCTAGGTAAGTCTCCCTCTTCGATTTCACATGCTCCCAGGCGCAATGCCCTCGAGTTGCACAGTGCTACGCAGTTTGAGAGGAGGTGGATGGATGTTTCATCCTGTTCCCCACAAATCTGCATTCAGGACTTTTTCCATCCAGCTTACAAAACAATTGTTCTTACTCAGTTGATGCATTCGTAAACCTCTCCTGGTTATAAGTTCCCAGAAGAATTTTACTTTGCCCTCATTCCTGGAGATTTTCCAGTAACTCGGATTTTCTCTGCCCATTTCCCATTTTTAGTTTTTCAGTATTGTACTGCTACTTAACCTGCAAAAGGGTCAGGCCTACAAAAAAAGCTTCCAGCCCTTTTTTTCGAGGTTATCGTTATTTCGTTTCCTTCACTCCTGTGTGACCCAGAACCCACAGGAGGGTTACTTTATTTCTTTTGCTAGCTCATTTAGGTTTCCCTAGCCATTCCCAGACCATCTTGGAGCTGATTTCATATGAGTTCAGCGCCTGATGGCTGCTTGACTATCAGACACCGATGATAATCTCCTGCTTCGATAGTTCCTATTCCATAATGAACTGAACACATGTTCCAATCGTGTATTTCCGCCTGAATATACTTTGGTATTTTCCCAAGCTTTTCGAAATTGTAGTTCTAGGCCATATATTCCTATTCAGATCTTCTGCCGTTTTGGAGCCATCAGTGTACCATTTGATGGCATTTCTATTCAAGTTCAAGATGGTGTTATGATCCCACTTGCTCCTGTTACTTAGCTTTATGGTGAATTCCTTCACAATAATGCGACCTAAGGTCGTATAAATATTAAATAGCAGATGTGTGTGTCATTGCGATGAGCTTTTACGCATGACTATGATGCAAATTTAGTTGGGTTTTCTTTATTGTCCGAATTACAAACTTATTAACAACGTAACATAACGTAAGATTCTACATCCTAGATACCTACTACATGATACTGCTATGAATATAGTTTCAAAACATACAGGTAGGTTTAATGGCGACAAATTCAAATAATTTTCTCTCTTCAACACTCCCACTAGAAAATTATTGAATTAGTCCCATTTTACTTATGCATGAACAGTGTTTAATATTCGCCAATCCTTTTGTTAATACATCTGCCACCATTTCTTCAGTTTTAACAAATTTCACATTTATTGCACTTTCATTTATTTTTTCCCGAATAAAATGGTGTCTCAAGTCAATGTGCTTCGAACGCGAATGGTACATGTTAGTTGTGGTTAAGTCCACCGCACTTTTATTGTCACAATAAATAGTCATAGCCGGTAAATTCATTTGAAGCAATTCTTGTTGAAGATTTCGTAACCAGGTTGCTTGTTGGTTGCTTGCAGATATTGCCATGTATTCTGCCTCAGCAGTAGACAGTGCTACCGTAGGCTGACGTTTTGTAACACCACCTAATCGGACCTCTTGGATATGACACATATCCAGATGTTGATCTTCTATTATCTAGGTCGTTTCCCCAATCTGCGTCGCAATATCCACGTAATTTTCTTCATCTTTAGAATATACTATCTTCATGCTTTTGTCGCTTTTAAATATCTCATGACTCTTTTAACTGCTGCACAATGAACCTTTCCTGGATTGTTATTGAATCGACTGAGTAAGCTCACTGCAAAAGTTATATCCGGTCTCGTACCTTGGGCTGCATATAAAAGACTTCCTATGGCGGATTGATATGGTATTTTTTCCATCTCTCTATGTTCCGACTCATTTTTGGGTGACATCTCAGTGGATAATTTTTGATTCGAATCGAGTGGTGTAGAACATGGTTTGCAATCTGTCATATTGAATCTTCGCAATATAGCGTCTATATATGTTTCCTGATCAATCGCTAATTTTCCTTCTTCTCGGTTTCTTGTTATGCGAAAGCCTAATATATTGCTTGCTTCTACTAAATCTTTCATCTTGAATTTTTCATTTAACTTGCATTTCAATTTCTGTTTCATTTTGTCGTCATTAGTGAATATTAAAAGGTCATCAACATATACTGCCACAAAAAACATCTTTGGTCCACATAGATTGTAATAAACGTATGGATCTGTTTTACTACATTTAAGCCCTGTTTCTGTTAAAACTTTATGCAATTTCTGGTTCCAAGCTCTGCTAGCCTGCTTTAAGCCGTAAATTGCTTTCTTCAACTTGCACACTTTATTTTTCTTCTTCGAAACCCTCTGGTGGATACATGTAAATTTCTTCAGTCAAATCTCCCTGTAGAAACGCCGTTATTCCATCCAACTGTTCTATGTCTAAGTCATGCTTCACTGCTAGCGATAATAGGTATCTAATGGAGTCATACCTCACGACAGGCGGAAAGATCTCATCGTAATCCACTCCTTTTCGTTGTGAACATCCTTTTATAACTAGTCGTGCCTTATACCTTACCTTGGTCTCTGTGCATTTCCTTTTAAATACCCATTTGTTTTGGATCACACTCGTTTCTTTAGGTAAATCTACAAGTTCCCAAGTATTATTTTGCAGTAAGGACTCATACTCTTCTGCAATTGCCTTCTGCCATTCTTGTTTGTCTGGTCTGCTTAAAGCTTCTTCATAGGTAATCGGATCTTCCAAGTCACTCACGATTGCACTGTATAAATAGTAATCTTCTAATTTCTTTGGCTGTGGGATTCTTTGTGATTGTCGAATTGTAGGAGTATCTTCTTGTTGATTTGGATCCACATAGTCTGGATCATCAGTACTTCTATCCATAGGTGATGAGTCATTTTGGGTTGAACTCCCTGATTCTTCGATATCAGATTCAGATTGTTCTTCTAAATCATTATTTACTGCTCCCACTTCATCTGGGTTTGTCAAAATCTAAAGTTATTGCATTAGTGCAGTCTATTTTCATAAAATCTTCAATAAAAGTAACATTGCGACTTATAATTGTCTCTTTAGTATCAGGCTGATACAATCTATATGCCTTCGTGTTTAAGCAGTAGCCAACCATTACGCACTCTTTTGATTTACTATCCAACTTTCTTCTTTTCTCTTTTGGTATAAAACAAATGCTTTAGACCCAAACACTCGTAAATGGTTGATACTAATCGATCTGCCAGTCCAAACTTCTTCAGGTATTTTATAATCTATTGATATACTTGGTGAACGATTTAGAAGATAAACAGTTGTAGCTGCCGCTTCAGCCCAAAAGCTTTTTGGTAAATTAGCATCAAATAGCATGCGTCTTACCTTTTCTACAATCGTTCGATTTAGTCGCTCAGCAACTCCATTCTGTTCTGGCGTGCTGCTGCTGTTCAACTGATGCTGTATACCGCTTTATTTAAAATTGAAACAAAATCATTTGAGCAATACTCTCCTCCATTGTCTGTACGAAATACTTAATCTTTCTATCGGTCTGATTCTCTACTAGATTTTTAAATTTAATAACAGTCTCGAACTTCATCTTTAGATTCAACATGTACACAAATGAGTTTGCGAGTAGTCATCAAAAAGGTTAAAATATATCGTGCCCACCCAACGACTCTACTTCCATGGGCCACATAAATGATATGGATACTATCGAGTAAATGTGTGGCACGTGTGCCCAACATTTTTAAAGGGTAATTTCGATTGTTTGCCTTTGATACATACTTCACATGCTTTTTTTCTTTCTTACCTTCTAACTCTGCAGGAATCAATCTTCTTTAAATAATCATAATTTAAGTGTCCTAACCTGCGATTGCCACAGATGTGTAGAGTATTGCCTTGTTTGTTTCGTTTCAAGCACTTTTTCACTCACACAATTAAGTTTTACATATTGTCATTTAACTTTTGCAGTAATACCAGTTTATTGTCACTATTGTAAATTTTACATCCGGTTGGCCACCAAAAGTCACATATTGCCATTTTTACAGTCTCACTCACTGACAAAAGATTGGTCGATAGATTTGGCACATAGAACATTTTTGTGTCACAAAGTTTTCACCAACCTTTACTTTAGTGTCTCTACACAATTTACATCATTTGTTGATTATTCGCTACAGTAATGCTTTTTGTGATGAAACTTCTGTAGTTTGTTTAACCAATTATTTGTTCCTAGTCATTGTGCCGATGCTCCTGAATCTATTACCACGAATTCGCATCATCTAGAGGATCATTTGTAATACCAACGTTGTGAAAATAGCGTTGTGCCCTTCTTCGTACCAGAACTGGATTTGGTTGGATGTACACTTGATTTCTTCTTAACTGTACAATTCTTTGCAAATGCGCCGAAATGTTACAATTATAGCATTTGGATAAACTTCTGTTACATTCTTCTTTTCCTTTATTGATAATGCACAGAACCTGTACCTGAAGGTTTTACTTTTTGTAGTAGTTTTTGTTTTCACCGAGTCAGCTGTCACCCTTCATTTCCGAGCTCTCATAGCCATTATCATTGGTTTATAATCGTCGATTAACCAGCTAAGTTAAAATGTCCTAGCCATTCATCGGTTATTTCAAATTTCATTTCATTCAATTGTGGGCAGTGGTAATTATTTTACCAACGTACTCTTCCATCGAATTACAATTTCTAATTTCGTAGTAATTAATTTCTCATCAAATTTACCTTCCTCAATAACCCAGTATCATGAAACGTATCTTTCCAGTGTGTCCCATAGTTCTTTTGCCGAGTTTCTTTTGTATATGTATATGAATTTGTTTCGTTCTACCATTAGAATAATTTTTGCTTTTGCTTTGAATCTCGTTCTTTTCTTTTTTCGGCGGATGTTTCTGGATCTGTCCTTCGACACAACACCCACAAGTCCTTCATGTTCTAAGTAGCTGTCTTAATTCTAAATTGCCAGGTGTTTAATTTTCCCCGCCCTTTTAGTTTTTCTGTTAAGGGCAAGCTTGAATTCGACATCTTTGTTTATGTTTATGGTTATCTCAAGAAACGGACCAACTACTTGCCTTCAACCCTTCTAAGCGGTTCCTGGGCCATAACCTGATGCAATTTAGTGGATTTTTCTTATTGTCCGAATTACAACTTATTAATAACGTAACATAACGTAAAATGTGATATAAAATAACGTAAGATTTACATCCTAGATACTACATGATATTGCTATGAATAGTTTCAAAACACAGTTAGTTTTAATTGGCGCCAAATTCAAATCATTTTTCTTTCACAGACTATAAGTCATATTGAAGTTTCTTGGGTATGTCATGTTGATCAAAATCAAATACTAAAGGTAAAATGTTCCGTTCACTTGGCATCATTGCGAGATTCCCACTTAAAGATATATAGAGATTATGCCAATTTAACTTGACTGATTTTCATAACAAGTAATGGTAAATGCAATCGCGTTGTACTTTAAAATGTCCCAAATGAAGTAACACCCTACTGAAGGTTAGCAAAGCGTAACGAGTACATTGCTTATGCCCCTATGCAAAGCTTCACTAACACTTCTCGGATATACAGACGATTCTATAAAGCGAATAAAAAGCGAATGGAAATGGAAATTTATACCTCATTGGACTGCAGGTAATCTAATACTACTAAATACCACAGAATTTGAAATACCTCAGATATAGGAAATATCGATTTAACCAAAGTGCTTACAGTGTGTACTAAAAATACAATTTTGAACTACACCAAGAAAGCTATAAATATTAATACGAACTGCTCGTAGTGATTTTAGTATACAAAATTGATCTATAACTAAATTGTACTTTAAATATTACAGTAATAAATAAATAAACAGTATTTCATTTAATACTCTCATTTGTTGCATCATTCAATAAAAAAAACAAAGTTATTTTAGAATGTTCGTCACTCATCGCGAAATATAAATATTGAAGAAAAAAGTTATTCTTTATAAAATATACTACTTTCCCCAAACATTCAAAAAGCTTTGTGATTTTGACGATAGACATACACTTACTTATAAATTGGAATGTTATTGCAGCTGATACTTTTATTTTTTCAACTAAACAATAATAAGTTTGAAATAATCAAGTAGATAAACACTATTCGTTATCTTACGTTTATTACTGTCACTAGCATATGGTTTCAAATTTCACTTATAACAAAACATATAGGAGGCGCAAGTAGGCGTACAGGTGTATATTCCGTTTAGATATCTAGAAACACTAACGATTTATTGTAGTGGTCTACACTTTGTAGTGTCATTAGAAATTATTTTAGTGAAGCTTTAAACTGCTGGCAAAAGCAATTTTGTAAAAAAAATAATAGTTTATTTATTCGTTAATTCATTTTATGCAAAAATTAAATGCAAACAAATTTCCAACATTATTACACGTACTATAATACCAAGCGAGGAGGCTAGCAACTACATTCGCCGTATAAAGTGCACATGCACTTACGCAGACGACACGCATTGACTTCAGCTATGGCATTAATCATTGCATCGGCTTCGAACTCAAGTCAATGCGTCTGCGTCTGCATGTGCACTTTATACGGCGAATACGTTTGGTCGGAGGCTTGCCACCTAGGGATCGTTTGAGATCGGCATGTGCTTTATTGGTCGTAAAATGTTAGAGCGCAACTGCCCATGCGACCAGTATTGCCAACTCGTGAGAAATTTCCCGATTCGTGGGAAGTTTTGACGTCAAAGTGAAATAGAATGTATTCGTGGGAATGTTTTTTTTTTTTTGCACAGCTATGTTTTAAAAATTATTTAATCAATTTAATGATTCGTTAATCGGTTTGAATAATAGTTTGTGATGCATTAAAAGTAAAATATTTAATTAACAATAGAATTGCATATCGTGCAAACACGCCGTTAGAATACAAATGCATGCTATTGTATTATCAGAAACTATCTACTAATAAATTGTTTGTTTATGTTATTTATAGAATAGTGCGACTGTACAAGCTCACTACTTTATTTTACTAGTATAGGACTGGATCCCAACCGCGTCATCACAAGATGCGCAAGAGCATACCTTACTATATGTATTTGTACCATGGTATTTACTGTGTTTCTGTATTCGTGTAGAATTTTGTTAAAACAAGGGAAACTTCGATAGTTCTCGTAGGAAAATCTATGCTTAAAGGTTGGGAACACTGCATGCGACTTCCAATACTAATAACAAGAAGTTTTGCTAGATGAGTTTTGGTAGGTTATATGCAGAAAATTGATAAAATGAACGAAATAAGAAGCTGTGAAGATATTATCGACTGGCTGGTAAGAAATTTCCGAATAATACTCTTGTTTTGATGAAATTCAAATAGAAAATAAATTATATGTTGTATCATGATCCTGAAATTTTCGGAGAATGTAAAATGCCAACCGAGATGTTAAATTTTATCAATAAGAACGATTTATATGAATGTATGCCGAAACTGAGCAAACTTGTAAGCATTGTGGTCACTATAACTTCCGCTTCAGTAAAGAGATTCACTAAAATGAAAAAGTACAGTCGCAACACTGTGAATCAAAATCGATTAAGCAGTATATCCCTAATATCAATTGAAAAATATCTTCTTAATTCATTAACTCAAAATGGCGTATTTTACCAACGGGTAATTGATTAGTTTGTTAGTACAAAGAATACCCAAATTCCTCAAATTTATCGAAAACACTAAGCAATTCAGTTTTCCACGTTTCAAAAAAATATTAGACTATTTTTTACTTTTAAAAAAATATTGCTTTGCTAAGGGTCTGTTATAATTTTTAGAGTTGACTTTAAGTTTTTATTACCTTTTTACCTATCACCTAATAGTAGAAATAGCACATTTTCTTATCCAAGCAAGATTTTACTCTCACCTCTACGAGGTTAGAGAGTTTAGATTAGCCTTTGTTTATAGGTTAGAGAAGAGTTTACCGTTGTTTGAAGGATAGAATCTTTCATAGAAAGATTTTGTTTATTGATGTAGCAACATTTTTAACTAACGGTAACATATCTTCACAGAACACAAGACACTGGACTGCGGCGAATCCACAATTTAAAATGCCATCAAGAAGCCAACGTTATAAAAAAGTAAACGTATGATGTAGTATTTTCTTTTGGGGTATTTATTGGTACAATCAAATTCAAAACTCATGTCTCTCTAAGGTATCCCTAAGGTCTGCGCTTGCTTAAAATGTGGGCATTGATTCATTAAGCGCTCAAGTTTTCGTAGACTGTTGCCTCAGATATGTTTACATGTAAATTAGGTGTATTATTCGCTCACAAAATTTTTTTAGGGAAGCATTTTGTGTTTGAGAGTAGATAGGTACTTTGTAGAACAAAATCTAAATCAACAGATTTATTAAATTTGATAGAATCGTTTGTATTACCGCCGTTGCCACAACATTCGCCCTTACATTCAAAAAACATTTATTTGCAACTAGATGGACATCCGGCTCATTAAACCTCTTGCTAAAAACGTCTTTAAACCGTTATTTCCTGCGAAGTGGATTGCTAAAATAGTCCAGTTGAGGTAGCCTGTTGGATCAGCTGACATTACATTAATAAATTTCTTTCTGTGGGGAACGTTGAAAAACAGTGTATACTCATAGTGTAAACTATAGAGCGTAATTATGCCTACTACCATGCTCAAAGTTTACAATTCATTTATTAAAAAATGTTGAAAAATTAAACAATAAATTTGAGGAAGCTAATTGAATAATGATTGTTATATCGTCTGCCTTAAGTTAAGTATTAGTAATTATTTACTTGTTTCTTTAAAAAGATGATCATTGTTTAGTTGAAAAATAAAAATATCTACAATAATGCTGCATTTACAAGTGTATCTATGTCAAATACGTTTTTCGACGTTTCAAGGAAAACAGAATATTTCGCAAAGAACTATTTTCTGAAAAAAACGCATTTTCACAAAACTTTTCCTTTTTGTAACCACATTCATGCGACATCCTACATCGGCTACTCTCTGCAGAAACCTTTTCCTTGTGCGGCCTCAGCCGCAATCTTCTGTACTCAGCCCAAAAAATGTGCTTTCTACTTCTAGTAACATAATATGCTACTTAGTACTGCGAACCTGAATGATAAACTAACAAACTAATGACAATAGCGCAAAATGCTCTGTCACACTTCATGTTAAATTTCCTGACTATTATTGAAGGTTTATAGTAGTACAAATGAGATACTATTCGCAAAAAAAGCATAAAATGACGAATTTCTAAAGTAATTTTAACATTGAGATTATTGTTTTATTTAAGCAAAAATCATTAAAAACTTGAGAGTTATTAATCTTCTATAGCGTTAGAGATAGAGAGATAATTTACTTGTACAATATGTAATACATACTAACAAGGTATCGTAACATGAGCAATAAAACCTAATAGTAGAAATTATCTGATAGATATATGTGTAGTAGATCTTACTCACCAACAGCGATTTTAATTTTTTTTTAAAGTGTTGTTAATCATGGTTGTAGATTATTAAGGTATTGATATTCATTATATATAAAATCCCTTTGATAAAGAGCCGTATTTAGCAAATGGAGTTTGTATTGTCTGCTGTATCTGATGTCATGTAAATGTTGTGTGTTGTTCTTTTCAAATATATCGCGATTGTTTAATGCAAAATAACATATCTCGTATATATATAGATATAGAACGATATCATTTTGAATGTGGGTTTCCCTACACTACCAGCTACACGCTGTCATATCGTACTGGTCAGTCTAGTCATAACTAAAGGCCGAATTTATATGCATTTACATATTTTTTTACTGAACGGCTTCGAATTAATTTAAAATTTTCTTAATGTTTCAGATAATTTTAAATAAACTAACATCATTCTTATCGCGCATATTACTGCCAATAAATGCATATATTTACCAATAAGTGCATATAATTTGCATATTTAGGTATGTACATTTCGTCATTTTTAAAATTCCAATAATTTCGCCGACGGTAGTATGGCTGTTGAGTCCCTGGAAGCGCATATCCGATCTGGCCGCTTCCAAGAAATGCCGCCTTTGAAATTGGAACAGGTATTGACATGGTCTAAGCTGCCGATCAGACCAATAAAAATATAATTTATGCATTGACATGCAACAACAGTAACGACACTGTAAATACAATATTTTTTCTCCCAAACATCACTGTCTTTCGTAGGGTAAACAGCTACATTTCTAGTTTCTACTACTAGTGGTACAATTTTCTATTGTTAGTTCAGCGAAATCTGTTATTCTAAATATGAACGGATATCAAAATCGGAACATCTTATTACTGACGGGAAAGCCATTTTTTGCCAAATTTGTTCCAAGTTAAGAATTAAATAATTCAATATCTGCTGTAAGATTAGATTAAATATCCAATTATTATTATGATTATTTTTTTAAGGTATCAAGCGAAAAAATATCTTGTCGACCAGCGCCTAAACACAAATTTGCATAAAGAAAATGCAGAGAAGCAAAAGATGCCTTCAAGACAATTATTTTTAGGTGAAAGTCAACAAGTGCAGAATGATTTTGCTTTTGAGATATTTGATGCATTTTTGGCAGCAAATATGCCGTGGATGAAAATAGATAATCCCAAGTTTAATTCATTTTTGGAAAAATATTGCAAACGGAAAATCCTAAATGAA
The DNA here is from genome assembly GCA_004143645.1 of Protaetia brevitarsis. Taxonomy (NCBI): domain Eukaryota; kingdom Metazoa; phylum Arthropoda; class Insecta; order Coleoptera; family Scarabaeidae; genus Protaetia; species Protaetia brevitarsis. Next base: position 54,779 of record RXPK01003357.1, read on the forward strand.
TCTACGTTACGTAAAAATTATTTAAACAAATGCTATGATTTAGTGAGCTTCATTAGATTGACGCGGTTACCATTATTATAATTTTTCTTTTCCAACAAATACCAAAGATCCAGAATGATATTTGTACAAGTAATATTTGGATATCAGTTAACGAAACAACTGATGTACGGGGAAGTGCCGTAGCAAATTTGATTGTTGGAGCTCTTAAGGCAGGTCATTTTTGCAAACCATATCTTCTTACATCAAAAGTTTTACAGAGAACTAATTCTAACACGATAGCAAGATTTGTTAATTATTCATTGTGTAAGTTAATAACGTATTTAATTTCTATTATTTTTTTTCCGCTTTGAATAAGCATACACAACTGCCTAACATAAGCACATAAATGAAGATAAGTTAATATTTCCAATGTAAATATGTGTTCTAAATTTTCAATTCAGTTAACTGAGTCCGTTACGTGGTTGTGATATCGTGAGGAAGCTTTTAACGCAATATTTATTCGTTAAAATGCAATTATAGTGGCTACTTATGTCATTTTTTAAAAAACATAAATTTTAAAAAAAGAATGATACTTTAATTTGCATGTATAATGGCCAGTTTCCAAGATATCATACGCACGAGAATGAAAACATTTAAGTGTACATCAAAGTGGTTTTATTTAATAACAAAGTTGGAAATGTGAACCTGTGTAAAATAGCATAAATATGAGGATATTATTATCTCAGGTAAGTTGCGTGAGTTCATTTAATTAACAACAATTACGTTTTGCTAGAAATTCCACTTTTTACAATATAAATTCATTATAGAGAACATGAATACATCTAAATTAACTTTCAAAATTCGCGTTTTCTGAATGTTCAAACGGAGCTATGCTATGCTTAAAAGATGTGTATATCAGAATGGCCAACCTTCATGGTAAAATTACTGGTTATCGGTTCCTACCGTCAATACATATCAAATATTAACATAGAAGGAGTACCACCTTATACAAATTTTCCCCCAGTGATTGCAAACTGTTCAGCGACGATATAAAAAAAATTCCTAACCCCAAAATTTGCCAAATGTACACATTCCATTACATATATATATCATGTTTTAGATAGTTTTAACAGCCCGGACTCAGTCGCTATACAAGAGTCAAAATATACATTTAACAACACCAAAATAGAAAGCGAGTTAGCATACATAGCCACTCGTTTCAAAATACTGGACCAGAGAATAAAAGCACTGGAAGCATCAGGTGAAACCTACCTAACCTTCCGTGGTAAAGAACCTTGAAAGGATAACGGTCATTCGAGGATGTTTTAGGAATACACCAGGTGTGGTAACTAAAAAAAGCCTATTCCAAACTTGAAGCTATTTTAGCCAAAAATCCGGGATTTTCCGTTTTGTACGAAATATCTCAAATATTGAATAGATCTGGTTCGAATGACTGCACCATAGCAGTAGAAAAGTTACCACAGTACGAATACACACAAATAACAACGTGTGACGTCGAACTATCCTTTTCACTTTATAAAAATATTCTATCTGACAGAAGACACAATTTCGCTCCAGAAAATTTAGAAAAATATTTTGTTCGCCATTTTACATTTACTCAAAGTTTATTTTTGCTAATGCAAAACTAACATTTTTATAAAATGTTTGCAACTAAATGCAAAATTGAATCTGAGACGCGTATATTAGCATTTTCTGCATAACAGATCACCTCTATTAAATTATGCATTAAGGACATATGCAAACCATTAATAATTACAATTGTTGCCCTGAGAATAGATCCCTGAGGAATCCCAGCATTTACATAAGGGACTTCGGACGTATTCCCACGCTCCAGCCTAACCCTTTGTTCTCTATTTCTTAAATACAATGAAAACAATTCATGTACTTCTAATTCCATATCTTTCCAATGGAGTCAAAGGCCTTGGTTATATCAATAAATAGTCCATATATACATTTTTTATTGTCAAGAGTTGAAATTGCTTTATTGGTGATCCTGTAATAGCCGTGCCAACATTTTTATTTTTTAAGTATCCGTGCTAAAAGAAGCCTATCATTCCGGAATGCAGTCTCAATTTGCTATTTATGCCACTTTTGTAAATTTAAAGGCTGTCAGTAAACTCGTTGGCCTGCTCACCTTCTTCTCAACTGCTCGGCAGTGGATGGGGAGAGGCAGAGGCACTTTGGGGTCGATCGGTTGGACGAACCCAGAGTTGACAAATTAACTGTCAGCCAGATTGCGAACTTCTTTGATAGGTGCAACCTGAGCGAGAGGGCTAAATATGGAACATGGGGCACAATAGGTCTCTCTGGCCGAGCTGCCTTCCTCGGGTTTTTACACCCGCCCATGGGAAAAAAAAAAAAAAAAAAAACTCGTTGGCCTACAATTGGTCACATCCGAATGATGTCACCCTTTCTAAATAACGGCTTTATATGTGCGATTTTTAATTTTCCTGGAAAACAACCTTAAGTGGAAATTGAATTGATAAACATTATCGCAAATAAAATAAACTCCTTAATATATTTCAAAAGGGAGATTATTTTTTTTTTCTAAACAACTTCAGACTTTACTTAATAGCTTCTTTTCAGAGAAGAAGTTTAAATATCTTGAAATCCATTCGATTTTTACTAACAGTAAGACAAAAAATGTGGTTATATGATTTCTAACAGATTGAGCTATCGCCAATTCAAAGCTTTATATCGTTCCACAGATGTGTTTGTTCCAAATATAAAGTTATAATGATGCAGTTTTTAGAGTTTAGCGGAAAAAAAGTTACTTAATCCCTCAATTACCTCTTCTAAATCGGCGGTCTCTAAAGCAGAACTTCCCAGTACCATCAACGATTTTAGTTGTCTCTTTAATGCTTCGTCAGTATAACCGTCCAAATTTAGGTCCTTGAAATTCTCTTCCCACAACTCCAGCCTACTTTTCGCTACCTCGTTGGTTACTTGTTTCTGCAAAAATGAAACTAAAAATAATAGTAAACGAATGAATAACTATTTCTATACCAATTCATCTTTATAATCTTGGTTATTTGAATCCGTGGCCGCATTCCACTGCGCCTCCATCAATTTTTTGCAGTTCTCAACAGCGGCTGGTTCATACTCCTCTTCCAAAAACGTCTTCATCTCTTCTTCGGTTTTTTGACTCCATGCCGGATGAGTATAAATGTTTATGATTAAGAAGAATGAGAGTATCTGTTCAAATGGTTATAGTCGAAATTAAGACAGATATTAAAAATTAATTTTCTAAGTTAAACGATACAATAAACGAGTAAGTGTTTAATATTTATTTTACACCTAGTATAGTAAAGGTTTATAAAATATCCCGTTGAAGTTTACTACTGTTTATAGTATGCTAACAGTTGGTATATGATAAAATATATTTCAAAGTTTCATTTTATCATTTATTATAATAGCTATAAAACAATAATAAACGTTTATTCGAGTATTTTAGTATTATAAACGGTTAATCAACGTTTATAGTGCGAAAATTATTTGCTTCTACTGAATATAAACACTTTCACCGTAAAATAATTAATTTAGACTTACAGCATCCTTCAAAATCATTCTTCCTCCTTATTTAATCAACAGAAGAAGAAAAGAAACTTAAATACTGTTCATACAACTAAAACACTAATGCACAACTAATCTAATCCTATATAGACACCATATACCGGACATCTAATACAAAAGCTCTCACTTATTACGCGAAACAGCCGGCCACTATTCAGATATAGAATGGCCTGTTCTCAATTAGAAGATCGGTAGTACTTTTATAGGTTAAATTATCTCTGTTTACGGCGTCATAAATTACTATTTTTTTCCATATATTAGATAATATGTAGCACCTGTTATCCGTTAGTATATCGCATATTTTTATTGGAGAATAGCTTCGATATGTCGAATATGTCATGTTGAACGTAATAACACATACCCAAATTATATCACGGCACTTATTAATTGAGGCTCGTTCAAACATACGTACAACAATCAGGTATGCTCGATATTATCGTCTTTATGTGATTTATGATCATAAGTTGAGAGACACAAGTACTAATTGAAATTCGTCATAACTGCATCGCGATTATTTCTTATTCTTAGGGGAATATAATAAGGGACCAATCACAAATTCGTCGATGTTGAAAACTTAAATTAGAAATAATAATCCATATTGGTGAATTATCACAAAGTAATTGATATTATCTGCAGTTAAGATGAATACGAACGAATTGGTCGGAGAGCTTGATACCAAAATCAAGATAAGGCTTACTTAAATCTCAATCAACAGTCATACATATCATTTTTAATACCTACTACTAGACGTTTACTTTCGTCATATAAAATGATACAGTTCTTTCTATCTCATTCATTTCGTAGAAAGGCTTCTTTCATTCAAGACAAAATACTTGGCGGTTTTCCACTAAACGGACAAAACAAAAACGAAACCAAAACTCTTTACAAACTTTTCCGAGACTCAAGCATCCGTTTTGTTTTTGGTGTCCTAAATGAAAGCGGTAACATCAAAATTTTTCGACAAGTTTATAAACTATAACTAACAGCTTCTTGCGGGTTTCGCAGTGTGTCAAAACTTTCGCTCGACGTTTCGCTGTTCATACTGACAGCTTCTTCAGGATAACTGAACTGATTCTCCATGGTCTCCGACATTCTTCTTATATACGGCCCCTGGTGCATCCAACGTGTAGTTTTCCGCTCCATTGACCGTGACGGTTCGTAGTAAGCTCTTCCATGTTGTTGCTAAGGTTGTACCCTTCTTCTCTGTTAACGTTTTATTCTTTTCTTTTCTATGGTTTCTGATGAGTCTTTTCCCGTAGTTCTTGGTGGTAGTTATTACTTTTTACATTCTTGAAATCCATTTTGTGTCCGGTGTCGTGCATGTGTTCTGCCACCGCTGATTGCTTGGTCCTTCTTAATCTTGCGTCCCTCTCGTGTTCTTTTATTCTTATGTCGATGGGTCTTCCTGTTTGTCCGACGTAGCACTGTCCGCATTGGCGTGTTATCTTGTAGATACCTTCTTCCCAAGGGGCGCACAGAAGGTATCTACAAGCCTACTACGAACCGTCACGGTCAATGGAGCGGAAACTACACGGTTGGATGCACCAGGGGCGTATATAAGAAGAATGTCGGACCATGGAGAATCAGTTCAGTTATCCTGAAAGAAGCTGTCAGTATGAACAGCGAAAGGTCGAGCGAAAGTTTTGACACACGGCGAAACTCGCAAGAAGCTGTTAGTTATAGTTACACCGGCCGTGAAAGCCTACGCAGTGTTAAGTTTATAAACTCATATTTGCCTGGTGGAAACAGTTGTTACTGTTGTTAACTATCAAACACATATCAGTTTTTAAAGTAGAAGAAAATATTAAAAGATACTACATAGTATTCTCATGATAGCAAAAAAGAGAATTATTGGCAAGTTTAACCGTCTACAATGATTCCTAATTGTATTGTTTTATTTGTTTTTACAGTAATTCTGGAGTACTTGTTGTAGAGGTTGTATAATTTGAATTTTTACCACCTTGTGATGCACCTCTCTTCATACTAAAGAACTTAGAGTAATAGAAGTAGCATCGTATACACACATAAAAATTTTACGGAGTTAAATTAAACGGAGTTATAGCTTTCCTGAAAGCAGTTAAATTGTCACCAAAAAATGACAACACTGAAGAGAAATATTTTACATTTTTCGGAAACATTTCCAATTACACCCCATTTAGTTAGAAATTCCCAACTCCAACAAAAAAGAAATACAATATCTTTCGACGGTGTTACTGTTTGTTTAACATCGCTCTGGGATAATAATAACATCAACCGGAAAAAAATGTAACTACATTTGGTGTTGCTAAACGATTTAGCAATGGTAGGGAGTTAATGTAACACCAAAATGTGAATAAATATATCAGTACTGAGATTTTATTTTCGTAAGGTTGTTAGAAAAATAACGAAAAGTGAAATTAATTCCTTTAACGTGTTATAGAAACGCATAAGTTGTACTACGTAAGACTGAGGGGTGTTCGGTACTTTCCGAATGTTTTGAGGTGGGGAGGGACAAAATACGTTTCCTTGGCCCTTGCGTCTTTGCATTTGCAGCAATGTATAAGGTACAACATACATGAGTGTGTACATACTGCTGTGGATTGGCACCCCGGGTTTCGGAAATTTAAATTTGTATTTTTGTTCAGTCCGGATTGGTTTTGTCAAAGCAAGGATAGAGTTTCCGCTATTCTAATATTTGTTTATTTTGAAAAGATTTTGTTAATTGATTTAATTGTTAGTATTATTTTATTTGTTCAGTTGTGTAAAGTTAATTTCATTTATTTGTACATTTTGCATGTACCAGTATTGTATATAGTTTATATGCTAGTATTTTCTTTGCGATGCGTTGCGGCTTCATCGCACGCAGATGTTGTAAATTTTATATGTACGATGTTATCCCTTGGAGGCCCTCAGTTCTTTGAATGATGACGGCCGTGTAAGTACATGTTTTCATTTTGTTTGCTACCATTTAGGTAATTTCATTTAATTTTAAAGTTTTGTTCGTTTATATTAATATTATTTCATCCATCAAAGAACTCTTTATTTAATTATTGCTGTTTTGTTTAATTGTGTACGCATTTTGAATATTAGATCAGTAATTATTGTAATATGTTCTAGAAGATTTCGTATTTTTAGTGTAAAGAGTTTAAATTTTCCGTTTTCTTTTTGCTGATTTGTATTTTATTGTTAATCACCACACGGTTAAGGTGAAGAGAAGCTTTGTGCTGTTAAAATTAAATTTCAATTTAAGTTATATTTGTTTCTCCACGTGTAAATTATAGTTTGGTTTAAATTTCGTGACCGCGTGGATATTTTTTGTGTGATTGAGATATTTTTTTCTGGAACATATCTTCCATTTTGTTTGCTTAAGGATTTGCATTGTCCTTTGTAAATGTAAAAATTCATGCAGGTTTTGATTTTGGCCAGGACTTTCAGTCTAAGGTTTTTATTTTGCCTGTTAATTTTAATTAAATGTTTTTTTTTTCTTTTTGAACAGTAAAATTGATGATTGTAAATATCATTTTAAAATTACAGTTCTTTTATTTTTGAATCAACCATTTCAATCTTTGGGGATTTTAAAGAAAGTCAAATTTTACAAACGCCCACTACTACTTTTCATGAAAGTTACTCTGAGATCAAAGAATCTCTTGCGCCCTTTTAAATTCATATTTGCTGAGCTAGCAAAATTAATTTTGTCATTTTTAATTTCTTTAAACTTATATGCTTGTACAATCAGTTCACAGCAATACGTAGGCTTCTCTTATGCGAAAATGATGGAAAACACCTTATTTGTAAGAGTAAAGTACCAAAACTTAAGAAAGTGGATAAAAATAACAGACGCAAATATAGATGTTAATATTACTAACAAACCAGGTAAGTGTTCTCTTACTGTTAAGACCGCTTTACAGTTCGCAATTTTTTCTTGCGTGCAATAAAAATAGCGCATGCTCTATTCCGTGAATTGCACGTGCAATACAAGTAAAATTGCGCCCAGCTGATCTAAATCCATTGAATGCGCATGCGGAAAATTTTTATTGCATTATTTGCATTTCTCAATGCATGACACATAAACTTAAAAATTTGATTTCAGAACATCACAAACAGTATATAGAACAAGTTAATGGTAACTTGACTCCAAAACATCATTTTATGGTTCATTATCCAACCGTTATATCCAAGATGGCGCCGCTCATACATTTATGGTCGATGAGGTTCGAACGCAAGCATTCATTCTTTAAAAAGATTACAGATAACAATAGATGTTTTAAAAATATTTGCAAAACCCTTAGCATGAAGCACCCAATGCATTGGTCAATGTAACTGTTCAAAATTGGCTTTGTGGTATCGATTGCAATATGTCTGAAGTTATATTTTTGAATGGCTGCATATTAATAATATTCAATATAAACATTAGTTCTTTATTGTAACTAACATAGATGATGATATAAGTTTTGCAATATTTGCTCAAATAAAGCATATATTTAATCAGAGATCAAAAAATTATTGTGTGTGTAAATCTTGGGAAACCATATATTCCGAATACTTTCAAGCCTTCAAGGTAACTGAAAATTTCTTCCGATGAGTTTGTATTATATTTGATAATTTATAAAATATACTGCCGTATGAATGTCACAACTCACAACCCTTTTAATAATCAAAATGATTTTTACGTAATAACTAAGTATGTACTTGTTTAAATGTGTATTACTTTTTAAGTATTGAAATATATGTTTTAGTATAAACTTTGTTTTTATACTTAATTTACCTTTTCTATTTTAAACATTCAAAATTTTCAGTTTATAAATTAATGTTTATCAATCTATTTGGATTACACAAAAAAAAGTGATATTAATTCCGTAGCGGAATTTATTTAACACCGAAGCCGAGTTTATTTAATTCCGCAGTAACATTAACCTAACATCGTAAAGATGTTCACACAATACCACAACTGGATTCATTTAACTGTGACACGGAGTTCACGTTACACCGTAACGGCGTGCATATAACTCCATAAAGGAGTTTATCGAACTCTGTAATGGAGTCTTACTAACACAGAATAGGGGTAATCTCAACTCTACAACGGAGTGTTTATCATACTGCATCGTGTTAAAGGCAATTCCAAAATCAAATAATTTCAACTCCTTTGGGATATCAATCTCACACCACAATGGAATACTGCTAACTCCGCACAAAAGTAACTTTACATTTTAAGAGTGAAACTTTAACTACGCAAAAGTGTAATTTAACTCCGAGGCACGGGTATTACTATTAACTTAAATAACTCCGTTACCTTTAACTACTTGTGCATTTAGACGCGAGGGCACTTCTAGACGGTAAGAAATCGGTGTTAGATCCAACTCCGTATTTCTTTGTGTGTAGCAGTCGCCATATGCGGACGTGAAGCTCACATAAGCTCGATTTTGAAAACAATTTCCCCAGATTCAGCAGCGTATCGTTTTGCTGCATGATTAAGGGTAGGTTTATCAATGCAAGGATAAATAAATTAACTTACAGATAAAATAGTAACAGGAAGATAAATAATCTAAACCGTTTATCATGTGCAATTACCTGCTAGATAACCACTATATGGAAGTTAAATTTGGTCCAGCACTTTATTTGAAAGGTAATGTAGATATCCATCAGTTGCTTGATGATCACATGATCATCGTTGATCATCCTCCTACAAATGTAAGCAGTTAAGTAATTACAAGACAAATATTGAAAATATTACACAAAATTCATAAAGTTCATAATAATGAGTTATTTTTTTTATACTTTTTATTGATGAGCATAGCAATTTTGTTTTGTTATTTAGTTATTTACAAGATCAGTTCGGTCATCGGTTGAAGGTTGAAAGATAGGATTTTCACGGATTAAATGGATGGCATCGGATATAGGAACTTTAGTAAATAAGGATTTATCGAAACTAAAGTAGTAAATCCTAGGGATCTATTGTCAGTTCACTCAGTCGGTGAACGAAATATCTGGAATTTTGGATAAAGGAATCGCTGTAGCCAGTGTAAGGTTTTAGGTATTTGCAGATAGTAGCGGATATGTGGGTTTGGTGCGTAGTAATTATTGTCCATCGTGTGGAAAGCAACATATTACGAATGAAATCATGATTTCGGCAGAAATTTTTAAGGTGGAAATGAAGGATCGGATAAACTAGAATCAATCCAACTACAGAGACAGACTCGGTGAATTGATCTGGTTTGCACACTGTTCAAAGTTCGTGAACGGAACTGAAGGTGGAATCTATAGTAAAGAAAGAAATACAATGATCACATTTCCACTGTGAAAATATGCTACCGCCACTACTGTGGATACCCAGACATTTGGCAATCAAAGAAAAGTAAAAGGCCGATGCGTTAGCTGGAAATGTATCATTAGCTTTGTACATAAACCCAGTACCTCTAGGGGTGTTTAAAAACTCAACAAGTGCACAAGTAAGGAATAGGTGCAAGACAAAAGGAAAAGACTAGAACAATACAACCTGGTAAATTCACGGCAAGATCTTTGTTGACCATTACGTTTTATTCTATCGAGAATCATTCCCCTGAATCTCAAGATATCCAGCTTGCATAGTAGAGTGGACACAGCCATGAACTTGGGACGGGCTGCATTTTTTATCATCAAACCAAATCAGTACCTCTTCCGGTAGCCGAAACATTGCCCGAATGGTGAATCTTTTTTTGTATATATTCATTTTGATTTTCATGCAAAATTCTTAATTCCGCCTTTTTATATAGACTCGAATGAATTTTCATTTTACCAGGAAATGTACATCTTGTTTGTCGATATAGGTTAATGAAATTGCAAAACACTCAAAGCAACATTTCTGTAAAGAAGCAAATATCTCATCCTCTTTTAGCTTTCGTACAATTAAGATTATTTATAAGAGGCATCGGTTTAATAATGTAGGACACGTGTCTACGAATTTTAGATTATCTGTTAGTATCAGTACAAAACCGGTATCAATACTATTAAAATGTATACCTTGTTGGTTCCAAGTTTCTTTTAACAAATCTTTTTTATGAGTTCCTTAAAGTTGCTTGATCCTATTCCATGCTGCCCTACACTTATTGGTGAATTATTAACATATCTAGACTGCAAAGGCAATCCCAGTCCCTTCTTGCAACTTGCACTTAGAGACTGTGTTTCGGGACTTTCCTCTTATTGACATTGTTGGCATCAAATGTATTGTTAAATTCTGTGTGTATTATACCATGTTATAGTTTTATACATTCCCCCTAACATTACGGTGCTGGATTTTGAAGGATTTTTTGAATTATTTGATCAGTATATATCAAGCCTTCAAAATGTTGTCATTATGGGGGATTTTAATTGTAATCAATTTACTTTCAATAATACTTCTGACACTAAAACTAACATATTAGTATCCTCCTTGGAAGCACTTAATTTTAATCAATTTAATAATGTGTACAACGTCGATAATAGATTACTAGATTTAATTATCTCTGACTTGAAATGTGAGGTTCTACACGATACTTCTCCATTTGTGAAAAAGGATAATTATCATCCAGCTTTAATTGTGAATGTTTCCGTTACTCCTAACTTTAAACCCAAAAACAATAAGTCATATAACTTCAAGAGGGCTAACTTTACACATATGTACAATTCATTGTGTCATATTGAGTAGGGGGGTCTTGGACGCTGTGTCTGATGTGAACACCATGTGTGATGTATTTTATGATATTCTTTATTCTATGTTTAATCAATATGTACCTACTTATACAGCTGCGTCCCATAAATATCCTACCTGGTACACCTCTGACATAATTTTCAATATTAAACGTCAGCATAAATACTACGACCAGTATAGCCGTTGTAAGGATTCGAACGCATTGCTCAAGTTTAGATATTTACGATCTTTGGTCAAGAAACAATTTAACCATGCTTATAAAAATTACCTTGATACTGTGGAGAACTCTATTGTACGAAATCCTAAGCAATTTTGGAATTTCGTGAGAGATAAGAAAAAGCAAAGTAGGATACCAGGCAGGATGTTTTATGATGACGTCGGACTGGGTTCCCCTCAGGATATTGTAAAGGAATGTGCTAACTTTTTAAAAAGCGCTTATGTTCCCTCTAATGTCTATCATAATGTAAATGATTTTGTAGCTCTTAACCATATCCATATTGATCATGTAACCGAGGATGATGTCATAGCTGCTATCAAAAAATTAAAAGATCGATATACTACTGGTGGCGATCAAATCCCAGCCTTTTTAATCAAAGACTACGCATATGTATTAGCTTTTCCACTTGCTAAAACTTTTAATCTAGCACTAAAAACTTCGACGTTTCCCGATGTATGGAATTTAACGAAAATTATTCCTGTACTGAAAAGCGGAGAGTCATCTAACATAGCAAATTATCGTCCTATCGCCATATTATCCAATTTCTCAAAAATTTTCGAAATGTTGCTATATTCTAAGATCTATCCTTGTGTTAGAGCTAGTATTTCACTATTCCAACATGGTTTTATGGAAGGTAGATCGACTATATTACTAACTTAGCGATATTCCATCAGTATCTTTCCGGGGAACTAGATTCGGGTAAACAGGTCGACGTGTTGTACATTGACTTCTCGAAAGCATTTGGTAGCATTAATCACGCACTTATCTTACAAAAGTTGTCTATCATCGGGTTTAGTGATTCTTTAGTTAATCTGTTTGGTAACTACCTAACATCCAGAATCCAAACTGTTTGCTACAATGGTTATACTTCGGAGTTATACGTTGCAACATCAGGTGTACCACAAGGCTCAAATTTAGGTCCTTTGCTGTTTTTGATTTTTATCAATGATCTTCCCGGGTGTCATTTTGTCTCACAAACTCTTATTTGCAGACGATTTAAAATTATACCGAAGCATCAGCGGTTCTAGTGGTTGTACTGCTTTGCAGATAGATTTAAATCGGCTCTCTACATGGTGTGAATCCAATAGCTTGCCCCTGACCATAGAGAAATGTAAGATTGTTACTTTTACTGGAAAACTTAATTTCATAACATATAATTACAATATAGTACAATATAATAATACAACGTCAACTTGACCCGGATTAATCTTGTTAGGGACTTGGGTATTTTGTTTGACCGCAAGTTAACTTTTACAAATCATATTCAAACAATTTGTAAGCAAGCGAGACAGAGCCTTGGGTTTGTTGTTCGCCATAGTCGATGCTTTTCTAATATATTTAGAAAAGTATAAAGATTTAATATACTTTTCTTTGGTAAGATCGCGGTTAGAGTGCGGTAGAGCCTTGTTTGGTATCCGTATTATATAGAATCCAAATGTCAATTGGAGAAAATACAGCGTAGATTTGCTAAATTTTTTGTGGTTTCAAATAGAAAACACCTCTCCACAGAGGAACTTCGACCACTCCATACTACTATCTCGCTCTGAAATGCCATCGTTGTCATATAGGCGTATATGTACTAGTGTATGTTTTTTGCTCAACCTAGTCCACGGCTTTGTCGATGTTACTGAGCTATTGGCTTTTCTTGGTGCCTCGGATGTCCACTAAATCCTCCGCTGCCTTCTATTTGCCGTTTGCTAGAACCAATTTGATGCTTAAATCGCCCTTATATGTCATGTGTAATAACTATAACAAAATCTTTCACATAAATGATATACATTTCAATAACTTAAAACAGTTAAAGGTATCCCTCTCCGAACATTTTGATCAGTTTGTTCCCTAAACAGTAGTTATTTTTGTCCTTACTGCTATTTAGGTGTAAGTATACAATAATAGTTAACATTAGTTACATTAGTTGATCTACTTTTATTTTTTTTTTTTAATATATTGTACGTTATACCTATATTGTCCTGTAATTGGACTTAATAATCTGTTGGACAAATATATAATTATTATTATTATTATTTACCTGCTTAAAATATCTGAAGAATCGGATAGAGTAAGATCACTAAATGTTATAGCTGCGATCTGGCAAGCTTAAACCAGCGTCTTGCACTGGTATTGATACGTTTATTTTGTTAGCGCAAAATGTCATTATTTTTTCCAATTTTATAATGAAATAGATAGGAACCATGCTGGAATTAAAACCGGTTTAAATGAGTTCCTGCTTTAAAATTGTCAGAGCGCAACTACAATCGTTAATTATCTTACGGTGGAACTCCCTAGTTTAAAGTAGTTGCTGTTCAAAACACTAAAATGTTCCATAATTACATTTTTCTACAGTTCAAGTCACTTGTGCTATGACAAACGTAGCTAGCTGCCAGGTTTTTAAGTACTGCTCACATTTGCTACTGTATTATTTGCTCTGGTAGTAGATCTAAAAAATATCTAATATATTTAAAGAAACACATCAAACATTCCGTTGAAAAGCTATAGGGAAATAGTAAATCTAATGAAATATCCTTTTTTAGTCAACATTTTATTAGCCAGGCTGATATTGGATTTGGTCATTTATAGCATTACACTAAAAATAAAATAGCTGATGAGGCTGTTATTCTCATATTCGTAATGCCTCCATTTATCGATTTTTTCATATTATCAGAACTGCTAATCCCAATATTACACATTTCGCATTATGGGCTGACAACTGTTCTATGCGTAATAAAGCTGGACTTTGTATTTTTCTCTCGTTTTTATTATTAGTGCGATATTGGAACTCATTTATGAAGGCGATGCACAATCAAGCAGGATTGAGACGAAATGAGATCTCACGAACAAGATATTAGATATGAATGGTATGCGATACGTACCATTCATAGTTAATACGTAATTAGTATCTCTTTTTTTCTAAAGAGGCTATAATTATCTTGCGTCACAATAATGCATTCCATTTATTGATGATGAAAATAGTGAAATTTTGGTATTGACACACATACCAAGTAGACACAAGTGTAGCAGCACTCATTCTGCTAACTTAACGTAAAACTACGAAAAGAGTATCCTTTCCCCTATAGATTTACATGTAAAATTGCATGTGAAAGTTATAGGATTCGATTATTTTTGCATAATATTTTGATATTTCCAAGAATAAGTTTTATCGGTAATTTCCTTTGTAATTTGGTTCCTATTTATAGTATTTAGCTCAAGTTACTGAGGTTGTACTACAGGTTATTGACCACTTATTATCCGTAAAATCTTCCCATAGGTATTGGAAAGAATATGAATTATTTAAGAAATGGTACAAAGGAAATTCACACGCCAACTCCAACCATGTATTAATTTGAGGTTGAATTCGCCGTGGAGCATTGAAGTTGCACCGGCAACTTCGTGGTAGTCTTAGGCATCTTTCAGACGAGGCGATTAGTTGCTTAGTTGAACAGACGGTTGTCAAGGAGCATACTGATGAACCCTTTCACACGGAGTCAATTTGTCGGCTTCTAACCCTATTACATTATTTATACAGAGTGTTCGGTAAACATGCGGCAAAAATTCAAGGGGTTATTCCTTGCCCTGTTCTAAGAATATTTTATACTATGACGATTTTGGAAAAATCCCTTTGTTTCGAAGATACAGGGCGAACAAGATTTGCGACAGTAACAACATTTTATTATCAAAAAATACATGTAAAATTGCTCAATCTATAATAAATCTTCGAAATGAAATGGTTTCCTTCAGCCTGGATACAAGCATTCAATCTTCACGTCATTGACTGTCGAACTCTTTCAAACACACCAGGGTCGTTTCTAATTAAGTTACATCCAGCAATTGTCCGATTTCGCAAATCATCCAAATTCTCCACTGGAGTAGCATAAACTATTGACTTCAGAGATCCCCAGAAGAAATAATCTAGAGGGTTTAAGTCTGGGGATCGAACAGGCCATGCGTGTGGCTCACCTCGACTAATCCAGCGATATCCGTATGTTGCTAAAAAATTACGAGCAACCAAATTGAAATGTGGTGGTACACGATCGTGCATAAACCACATTGCAATTCTTGTCGCGTATAGTACATCCTCCAGAAACTCAGGCAGCGTTGGTTCCAAAAAGTTGCGGTACGCCACGCCAGTAAGTCTTCCTGGTAGAAATACCGGTTCAATTAGATAGTCACCCACAATTCCAACCCAAACATTCAACGAGAACTGATGTTGGAAACAATCTTCAAATGCCTCATGCGGATTTTCATCTGCCCACACATGGTTATTATGAAAATTCCTTATTGCATTTAAATTTTATTTTTTATCTCTTAGTGTCATTTTTACCAGGTTTAAAGAGAAGAAATTCGCATGTAATTCAGTGCATTATTTTATTTTATTATTTTTACGTATTTTTATACCGATGGTATCACAGTTTCCTTCCGCACCGCATGCGCTGGCGTATATGCGAACGCTATGCGACGCGAACTATGTTCCGAGGCACTCTTTCCGACGTACCCATTTCGAGTATGAATCGGACGACTCCGTTTATCTTCGCTGTATGCGCTTATACGGTCGTTTCGGGGCACGCAATGCTGTGTCCCCACATAACGACTTACATTCGTTGCGACTGCATCGTTTTCAACGCGTACCGCGTATGTGTGATTTCAAAGGCTTGAAGTGACGTTTGTTATTAATAATGAAAGTTAATTGAGTGTAAAATCTTTTTTAAAAAAAATCTCGCTCTCATTTGAGGAGAAACTTTAAAGAAAGCCTATTACTGATCTTCAAATAAACTACACTTCCACAAGTAAGACTCGAACTTAGAATAGAGTATTTAATAAAAATATGAGTGGATGTACGGATGTTCACTAACAAAAAAACTATTTTGTTTTACCTGTTTATTTTAAAAAAAGAGGTCAGTGCGTGGAATAAACAAGGGTTAAATGATTTAAAGCATATCGCAGAGAGGGCAAAGAAACACGAAAATTCCGTTTCTCACATGAATGCATGCGTGGATTTTTTCTAGGCAAAATGGGCATACGTGAATAGTTAGACAGTGCTTATACGCGACATAAAATTAAGTACAACGAAGATGTGGAAAAAAATTGTCATATTTTGCGTCGGTTAATTATGTGTATAAAAAAAAAAGTGAAATCTTATCCTATGTTGGACAGCGTAAAATTGAAAAGTGAACGTTTAGTAATTTATGAGTGCGAGGACATGTGTAACGTAGATGTAGGTGGTGTTTTTCCAATTTTAGTGTTCATAACACAACTTGAGAAAAGTTAAAAAAACATATGGATATTATTTGTACAACCCCCATGTCGACAGCAAAATGTGGGCGACGTTTTTCCACCCTCAAGCGCATTAAAACTTTTTTGAGAAGCACAATGTCACAAGATCGACTGAACATATTTTTCTAACAAAGTTATAAACGTCTTTTCCAGCATGAAAAATAGGAGAATGGATTTTATGTACAAATAATAGGCAAGTTCTTATTTTGTGCCCACTCTCTTTCATAACTCATGAGCCGCCACTGGCGACAGTACAATATTAAAAGGCTGCAAGAATGGACGGTAGTTACAGTTACCCAAATCGGTCAATAGCATGGAATGGTATATTTGCCGGGAATCTTCGTAGGCAATTCTTAACAATTTTGCAGGTATTTAATAAGGATTTAATTATTCAGGAGTTATATCGATACTTTTTTTAGGTAAAACACTTCTTGGAACTTTCATATTTTTTTTTTAAAATGTGGCATAAAAATCGTAATAGAAAATTAATACAACCGTAGTCTCTCGTGGCCACAGGCAGAATGAGGATTCAAACTAAATTTACCAGTAAACAGCCTTCGATTGTTATCGCTAACAGGGAAAGCCAACTTCAATTTTGAAAGGTGTCGCTAACCGACATTAAGTTACCGTTAATTTCTCTAGTTTGAGGAGAATACGACAAAAGTTACCAAATAGATATCCCGAAGAATAAAAAATCTAAAAAAAAAGTAAAATATAACATAAATACATAAATATACCAGGTAAGCTTGAATTAACACAGAAAATAAAGTTTACGTTATAATTAAGACAATACTTAACATCTATGACTAAAATTGTCCATATTAATAGTTATTTTTAACATATTCAAAATTCGTCTGTAAAGTAGGCAACTGAACACACGCCTCACTTTTCAATCACTTCTTCATTTGGTTTTGAAACCTGTTCTAAATGACTCTAGACTTAGATTCCATACCTTTGATTATATATTTTTGTTCAAAGAAATATTTTTTTGGTAAAAAATATCCACTACTTATGCTGGAAATTATGCAGTAATAAAAAATATGTAAGTTGTGAAAGTATTTGTGCTATTGCTTCAGTAACTTCATAGAGCAGCAAAGTATCAAAAAAAGTAAATCTTCCCTAGTGGCAAAATCTAAATTTCCTCCAATTATTTTTAGTAACTTCAACATTGAAACACGAAATTAGCAATGATTTTGTTTTAGATTACTAGTTACTTTGATGTCTTCGTGTTGAAGTTACTAAGAATAATTGTGGGAAATTTAGATTTTGCTACTGGGGTTGACATTGAAAAAATTATATGCATCCCGTGGTATATTCCGCTCGTATATTTAAAAAATAATATTTAAATCTTTATCTACCGAAATCCTTTCCTTGCATAGTTGCCTTGTCTGTATAATTTTTCTTAAAAGTATTATGTGAACTGTATACTCTCACTCAACTAACTGGCACACCAAAATGACAAATAAAATAGAATGGCTGTCATTGAAAAAAAGAAGTGTAAAAAGGAAGAAATTGACATGTTTTTGGATACTTCCAGAGAAATATTTCATGTTTAGGTTTTTATCGAATTTCCTCCTTCCCAATGAGAATAAGTGGTTACATTTACGTGAATTTAACGTTATTTCAACCAATACAACGTTAAATTCACGTAAATGTAACCGACTTGTTCTCATTGGGTTACTTTTTGCTCACACTATATATATTTAATGATTGTAAAAGATGATGAAAAGAGGAAAACAATTGAATGTTTGACCTCGAAGGTTTGAAATAGTAAATACGAATATTTATTTATATTATTAAAAAAAATAGATAATCAATATACCTTATCTCAAAAATAAACAAGTAAAATATGTTCTAATTTTCAAAAGAAGACAACATGGGTCATGTGCCTATCAATAATCATAAATAACAGAAGGGAGATATTTAATTCTGAAAGGAGGCTTAAGTTTCTTAGATTGCAATCTCAATATCTATTCATCAAGGTGTCCTCCATTAAAACTGCTTAGGTATTTTTTAATTAAGTAACGGTAATCTACCGATTTTCTCAATTTTTTAATCCGGCACTCCTTTTCTGGCAAGAGAATAACAATAAGATTCGTACATCCACTCTATGTTTTTAAACTGCGCCATCCATAAGAAAAACAATATTCTAAACAGTATTCTTTTTGCAAAGATGCGACAACTGCAACGTAGTAATAGACACCTGAATTACCAAAACCCGAGTTATCAATCATTCGGTGTTCGGTTAAAAATGGGTATCCACATCCACGAATTCTCAAAACAATTCTGAATTAATAAATTGTCGTACTAAGGACTGTGAGGAGTAATGGATATTTTATGTGTCTATTGTTTTTTTTGCTGCATTTTTTTTTAGTGGCAGTCGTCTAACATGGAATCTCCGGAAACACTGCAGCCTGTTGGCTTTTTTAATTTAGTCTCCCATTTCTTTTACCATTAGATCGTACTAACCATTCCAGTAACCTAGTACACTGCACCTAATCTATCTCTGGCTGGTGGATCGAAGTAATTTTTTGCTTGCCAAAAATTGCCTGTCCTTTTGGGCCCAGCGCCTCGCATTCACACAGAATATGGTATCCTCTGCCATGCATTACACAGTCTGCAATTGATATTTGCGGTGTTGATCCCAATAGTATATACGAACCTTGGAGCTGCATTAGTTCTTCGGTCGATCTAGGACGTTTCGACGCGGGCTATTTCGACGCCGGGATGTTTTGATGCTAGATACAATAATACAAATTGAGTTTAATTTTTTTTTTAATATGATATTTATGATTAAACCTGCGAATTCGTGCGAGTAGGGAAATCCCACTTTTTTAACATTGAAAGGAGTGAGCCAGGGATTTTTAATGATAATTTTAAAAATATTTTGGATGAGAGCGCCCTAAACATGTATGAATTATATTTCATTAAAAGAAAGAGGGAGAGGGGGACGATTTTTCTTCAAAACATCGGAAAAGAGAACGCAGTAAAACTGTTTTGAATCATATTTTTTTTCTTAACATGGGAAGGAGTTACAGGGGAGCGGGATGATTTCTTTTTCAACGATAGTTTTTTTTCTTTTTTTAAAAAAAATCAGGAGAGGGTGCAATAAAAATGTGCCAAATCATATTTTTTTAACATTGGAAGGTGGAGAGGGAGAGGGATGTTTTTTTTTGAATGATAATTTTTTCTTTCTTTTTAAACATCGAGAGAAAGGATGCTGTAAAAATGTTTTGAATCATATTTTTTTTAACATTGGAAGGGGTTGAAGGGGAAGCGAGATGTTTTTTGTTTTTGAATGATATTTTTTTAATTTTTGAATGATATTTTTTTTAAACATCGGGAGAAAGGATGCAATAAAAATGTTCCAAATTATATTCTTTTAACATTAGAAGGAGTTAAAGAGAGAGGGAGATGTTTTTTCTTGAACGATAATTTTTTCTTTCTTTTTAAACATCGAGAGAAAGGATGCTGTAAAAATGTTTTGAATCATATTTTTTTTAACATTGGAAGGGGTTGAAGGGGAAGCGAGATGTTTTTTGTTTTTGAATGATATTTTTTTAATTTTTGAATGATATTTTTTTAAACATCGGGAGAAAGGATGCAATAAAAATGTTCCAAATATATTCTTTAACATTAGAAGGAGTTAAAGAGAGAGGGAGATGTATTTTTCTTGAACGATAATTTTTTCTTTCTTTTTAAACATCGAGAGAAAGGATGCTGTAAAAATGTTTTGAATCATACTTTTTTTTAACATTGGAAGGGGTTGAAGGGGAAGCGAGATGTTTTTTGTTTTTGAATGATATTTTTTTAATTTTTGAATGATATTTTTTTTTAAACATCGCGAGAAAGGATGCAATAAAAATGTTCCAAATTATATTCTTTTAACATTGGAAGGAGTTAAAGAGAGAGGGAGATGTTTTTTCTTGAACGATAATTTTTTCTTTCTTTTTAAACATCGAGAGAAAGGATGCAATAAAAATGTTCCAAATTATATTCTTTTAACATTAGAAGGAGTTAAAGAGAGAGGGAGATGTTTTTTCTTGAATGATAATTTTTTCTTTCTTTTTAAACATCGAGAGAAAGGATGCTGTAAAAATGTTTTGAATCATATTTTTTTTTAACATTGGAAGGGGTTGAAGGGGAAGCGAGATGTTTTTTGTTTTTGAATGATATTTTTTTAATTTTTGAATGATATTTTTTTTAAACATCGGGAGAAAGGATGCAATAAAAATGTTCCAAATTATATTCTTTTAACATTAGAAGGAGTTAAAGAGAGAAGGAGATGTTTTTTCTTGAATGATAATTTTTTTCTTGTTTTTAAACATCGAGAGAGAGGATGTAATAAAAATGTTTTGAATTATATTTTTTTAACATTGGAAGGGGTTAAAGGGAGAGCGGGATATTTTTGTTTTTGAATAATGATTTTTTCTTTTTTTAAACATCGAGAGAGAGGATGTAATAAAAATGTTTTGAATCATTTTTTTTTAACATTGGAAGGGGTTAAAGGGAGAGCGGGATATTTTTGTTTTTGAATGATGATTTTTTCTTTTTTTAAACATCGGGAGAGAGGATGTAATAAAAATGTTTCAAGAAATATTTTTTAACGTTGGAAGGGGTGAAAGGGGAGGGTTTTTTTTTGAATGATAATTCTTTTCTCCCCCCTTCCAATGTTAAGAAAAAATATTATAATATTATTATTTAAAAAAATCATCCTCTTCCTTCTCCCACTCCTTCCACTGTGAAAAAAAAGTACGATTTGAAACATTTCTAATGTATCCTCTCTCCCGATGTTTCGAAAAAAACGGAAAAAAATATCATTTAAAAAATCATCTCTTCCCCCAGTCACTCCTTTCAGTATTAAAAAAAAATGATTTAAAACATTTCTAATGCATCCTCTCTCCCCAAGTTTTGAAAAAAAGGAAAAAATAATTAAAAAATCGTCCCCGTAGGAAAATAGTTTGAAGACTTACACAGAAAACAAGTAACAAAGCCACTCTTACCCTGAGAAGGTGCAGGAGCTTGTGTGGAAGAAATTGGGGCCTTAGCCCTAAGACGACTCTGTGGATACACGACGCCGCCGCCGACGCCGAGATAATTGGTGCATGATAACATATCGAGCAGCAGTGTGGTGTTCGAAGGGGCGAAAAGTGAGTGTCGCCAAAACGCTAAATAGCATGCAAAGGCTAGTTTGTCTGTGTATCATGGGCTCATGATGTGTAGACAAGAGCAGCCCTGAAGACGCCACGGCTGTCGGAATTGAGAGAACGCGGAGGCTACCTCTTTAAAATGCAGAAGGATAACAATAATTTTCCGGCTATCAATAACAAAGTCTGATACTTGTTCCCAGATCCTCTCAGGGTAAGGTTTTTACCATGGTTTTCCTTTACTCCGTGGCCATTGATTTTATATAAGTATACTATACAGGCTATTCCACGTAACTGGTTCATTAAAAGTTTATGATGTTCTATTATTTACTTATATTTGAGATTTTGGCACCAGTATCTGTTCGATTGGGACTATAAATGTAAAATACCTTAACGAAAATATCACTTCCGGTTGACCGGAAATGGATGTCAACTTTCTTATTTTAAATTGAATGATATAATTTGTTATTCATTTTTGGATTCTACAACTATAAATACGTCAGTTTCATTAGCTATTCCTATAGCTACATGTTGGCGTTTTTGAGTTATTTAAGTGTTTCTTTTTTTTTAGTCATAATCATTGCATCATTTGAGGAAATTAATATCTCGCTTAATACTGCAAGTAGAAACTCCAAATTTGCTATGTTATGAATGTAGATATAACTCTAAGAAACGGTAAGCACACTTTACATTCTAACATACAGGGTGTTCAAAACTGAGGATCAAAGTGACATATTTTCAAATGCAGAAAACTCATTTTTTTTTAAATAGAACATCCTGTATTTTAATTCGAAATTAGGAAGTAAATATCATCCCCTATCGCTTTATATGAGTATTCCCTATACCTATCTTTTAATAGATTTTGAGATATGAGCGACTTTTTGTTAAACAGACGAAGTATTCTTTTTTTTTAAATAGAACACTCTGTATTTTAATTCGGAATTAAGAAGTAAATATCATCCCCTATCACTTTATATAGCATTCCCTATACCTATCTTTAATAGATTTTGAGATATGAACGACTATTTGTTAAACAGACTAAGTAGCCCTATCTTTGCGTGTTTGTAGCTGGCTCTGAATGGGATTAATGTCAAATTCATTGACTAACCAAAAGTGTTTATGTATATCATTGTAATTACACTTTCGTACAACACAATATTAATAGAAATGACTATTCGAACAGACATTCTTGTATGGTTATTCAAAAATAATACATGAATTTGACGTGAATCCATTTCAGAGCCAGCTACAAACATTTAAAGATAGGGCTACTTAGTCTGTTTAACAAAAAAACGCTCATATCTCAAAATCTATTAAAGATAGGTATAGGGAATGCTCATATAAAGTGATAGGGGATGATATTTACTTCCTAATTCCGAATTAAAATACAGGTGTTCTATTTAAAAAAATTTGAAGTTTTCTGCATTTAAAAATATGTCACTTTGTTCCTCAGTTTTGAACACCCTGTATGTTAGAATGTAAAGTGTGCTTACCGTTTCTTAGAGTAATATCTACATTCATAACATAGCAAATTTGGAGTCTCTACTTGCAGTATTAACCGAGATATGAATTTCTCAATAATGCAATGATTATGACTAAAAAAAAAAAGAAAAACTTAAATAACTCAAAAAACGGCAACATGTAGCTATAGGAATAGCTAATGAAACTGACGTATTTATAGTTGTAGAATCCAAAAATGAATAAAAAATTATATCATTCAATTTAAAATAAGAATGTTGACATCCATTTCCGGTCAACCGGAAGTGATATTTTCGTTAAGGTATTTTACATTTATAGTTCCAATCGAACAGATGTTGCTGCCAAAATCTCAAATATAAGTAAATAATAGAACATAATAAACTTTTAATGAACCAGTTACGTGGAATACCTGTATATGCCGGCAGTACACCTGAGAAGGAAGGGTGCATCATTGCCAATCTTGCGAGTCAAGCGCAATATGCGGTACCGGTTATTGGTTGGGGTGGCCATTCGAACAACACTTCAGCGGCTCGGTATGTTCCGGCCTCTAAGCCAAGGGGCTTCAAGGCCTGTAGTGCTGAGTTATTATTATTATACTATTTATACTACATTAAACAAATATTGAATATGGTATAAATATGTAATATAATATAGTTTACATATCATATTCAGTACCAAAAGTATTTTTGCTTGGTGGGATCCATCTAGGCGATATAGAATCTCCGGAAACACTGTCTAGTTCTGCTGTAAATACAAGCTCCTTACCTTGCCCTTTACTGGTTCCTACTGTCCTGGATTCAGGACATGTATCATCAACAGTAACTAAATCTGTGCCCTTTTAAAGCTTCGTTATGAACGCCTCTGTGTTGAACTAGGTTCTTGTGTCTTACCTGTAGGAAATCATTTATACTCTTCCATCGAAGATTTTCTTCGTGAATTAAACGAAACTGTTTGTTTCACTCGGAGCAATCACGAGTCTTTCTTTGAATCAGGTCCATCTGCTCTTCATTTATTCTTCCCAGTTCTTACCGTTATCTGTAATCCTCATGCTACCTCGCTGCAATTTTCATTGGATTTCTTCAAAGTTTGTGTGATGTCGTCGTTAGGTCTTTTTAACCCTCGATCTTATTACTCTTAGTGGTTTAGCTTGCATCTTCCACCTTGGACTTATATTGCTCCCTTCCTTTCCGATCTGGCTTCTGCCTTCCACTTGATTAGGATATTTGTAACTCTAGGTAGAAACCCTTTAACAAGTTATTTTTCATCTGGGCCAGATGAATCCTGGTCTTTTGAGGAGCTTGATATGATCCTCCACCTACTCGGTTCTCGTCCTGGCTTGGGACAAGCATTGTCGGAATTTTAAATTAATATAACATAAAAAATATATTGGTGATCACAACAAAAATTTTGAAATTACCCTTCAGTTTAAATCAATATGCGATCAGTTCTAAATTTTTATCGGTTAGTGACATGACGACGAAGTAAACTTTCAAATGTTGCACGTAGAAAATATTCTTTCCACTGCGATGGAAGATAACGGTACTTCACGGGCATCTTTTTGATTATTTTTGTTTAAACTTTGTACATTCTGAAGATTATGAAGTAACTGAACTTTATATTCACAAAGAACGCCGTTTTGTGAATTATTAACCTGGGTTTAATTAATTTTCGTTGTTAAACTCAAAAAAATCATCATCACGGTCACTAGCGTTGATATTGCTTTTAGTAACACACTCTATGTGTGTATAAATTCGTTGGTAGCCGTCAAGATCATTTGTTTTACATTATTTTCCTGAAGAATTAATCATATGTTTTTAAAATGGAAAAGTCACTCGAGTTTAAACTTTGGAATCAGTGTTGAGCTATTATTGGTATCTCAGATTGTCTAGTGTGTTTAAAATAAGACTAGTGATTTGTTTAAAATAAAGCATTTTTATTTTCGTGTTTTATTAAATTTAAAACTTTTACGTGGGATTACTTCATATGATTTAAATACTACATAAAGACGTAAATCATGGATTTGTATTATAATTCTTAAATCACGACAGAAAAAATATTTAAGATCAAACGATTTAAATCTTATAAAAGATTGAAATCGTAAAAAACGATTTTAATCATGATGTGGCTTATAGTTCTATGTTTTACTGGTTTAACGTGGCATAAGATTGATAAAATGTTAGGTACAATAGAATTCAAACACACACAACATTCTTATATTTAATGACAATATGTTATAAATATATTTTTATTATTATATAATAGTTAAACCTATTAAATATATTTCACAATACTTTATCTTTTCTTAAAATTTGCGATCATGACATTGGAATTGTGATAAAATCTTTATTATTTAGCTCAAATCTGTCACTTCAAGTGCTGTGTTGATGAGAAATATCACATACCTCTTATCATAGAAATCCCAAATTAAAAGAATTATAAATTCGGTTACGTTAATGAAGCAATTAATTTTGATAACATTTAGAAGGGAATGAAAGCAAAGTGAAATTGGGTTTATGAAAAGCTAAACCTCAAAATGCCTGTATAGGTACTTATTTAACTTTTTAAAACTTCTGCCCACAGTTGTATATACTGATAGAAAGGTTTATTCCATTCAAAAAAAAAAGAGTCGAATATTTTAAATCAAAGAGTTATTTATTTCGAAACTCTTTCTTTTTAGATTGTCTATCTTTTTTATCAATGTGCAGAATTCTTTACTTATTCGGTTTTTATTTTCCAAAGTTAACAGAAACATATTATATATTCATATTCATATTTGCAACTATTATTTATATATGATGATTTCGATGATTTTATAAGGTGCAGACCAAAGGTGATTTTAAATTGAGTTACAGTAGGTTGACTAAAAAATATCCAAATCTAATTAATGATTTGATGTTGATTAAAAATAGATGGCAACGTTTTGTCGTTGTTTGACATCTTCACAGCTGTTATAGTTACAATTTATTACAGATTAAATCTTGAAAAATATCATAAACTAATTAATTAATCCTAAACCTCATCAAACAAACTTTAATATGTCAAAATATAATTTCGAAATTTAAAACAACTAACTAAATATTTAAAACGTACTGCTACTATTACGGTACACATATAGTGTTTGGTTTTTTACCAATCATCAAACCATCAATTTTAAAAAAAAATACATTTAGCAAAATTTCTGTTTGCAAAAATGTTGGACCGTTGGACCTTATCATATTTCTAGAATAGCAGTTGACCAACTAAACTAACATCATGCACATACAAACTGTCAGGGCTGAGTATAGGAACTCTGTAACTCGAATATCGTTTTTGAGTTATTTAAGTTTTTCTTTTTTTTTAGTCACAATCATTGCATCATTGAGAAATTAATATCTCGGTTAATACTGAAAGTAGAAACTCCAACTTTGCTATTGAATGTAGATATAACTCTAAGAAACGGTACGCACACTTTACATTCTAACATACAGGCTGTTCAAAACTGAGGAACTAAATGACATATTTTCAAATGCAGAAAACTCATTTTTTTTAAATAGAACGCCCTGTATTTTAATTCGAAATTAGGAAGTAAATATCATCCCCCATCATTTTATATCAGCATTCTCTATACCTATCTTTAATAGATTTTGAGATATGAGCAACTATTTGTAGTGCAACAGACTAACTAACCCTATCTTTAAATGTTTGTAGCTGTCTCTGAATGGGATTAATGTCAAATTCATGTATTATTCTTTGAATAACCATATAAGAGTGTCGCTGTTCGAATACCCATTTCTATTAATATTGCGTTGTACAAAAGTGTAATTACGATGATATACATAAACACTTATGGTTAGTCAATGAAGGATAAGGCGAAATTCGCGTGCATAGGAACTGAGTATTTTTTTGCACGATAAAATATTTCCATCTTAACATTCGATTTTCGAAAGCATGGGGATCCTCCTTAAGGCTTCAATATTACACTTACATTTTATTGGCTAGGATATGTAGGTATAGAGAAAGGGCTTGGTATCGTATTGAATATTTTCGGCAAATATTAGTTTGCAGTCAAATATACATGGCACACAAATTCTGATGAAATGAATGAACTACCAATTTATCAACGATACTATGTTTATGGAAATATCTATATATACTTTACTTTATTTATGAAAACTAAATTATTACAAATCATCCCAATCCCGTGCTCCACCTAAAAAAGGTGCTACGCGAGGCTACCTATTCTAAGTACTATATGGGTTCCATAACAATTGAAATGTTCCTACTCTAACTAGATAATTTCCCTATGATTCTTAATAACAAAAATATAATACAGTAGCTTCGCGACCATATGAATACTACTTTTGTGAAATGATGAAATATTGAAATATGATTAGTTCACATAATCGGGAGAGTACTGTAAATCAGTCAGCTATCAGTTATTATTAAATGCGCCCATGGAACGACTTTCGTTATCTCCCAGCATTCGCCAAGGACACTGATTATATATAATATACTTATATAAAATCAGTGGCACGGAGTAAGGGAAAACCATGGCAAAAACCTTACTCTGAGAGGATCTGGGAAGAAGTCCCAGACCTTATTACTGATAGCCGCAAATTATTATTGTCCTTAAAATATCTATATATAGATAGACCAAAGGAGTTACCCTAAGTTCTTAGAGATAGACACAATACACGAAGCCTCCACAAGTATGCAACCAATATTCCAATGGTGGTAGAAAAATCAATGAATTCAGTTTGTACGTTTCTGATTTGTGGTTAGGCCATTATTAATAATTAGAGTAAATATAATAAAAGCTCGACAATAATAATTATCAATGTTACAACAGTATTTGTCAAGTATCAAAATCAGAAATATTCAAGAATATGTCTTATAAAAAGAATAAACTTTTTGAAAATAAGGGATTTTTTACTGTTAAAACAAAGACACAAAAACAAGATATTTATGCAGATATGAAAACACAATAAAATAAATACACGTTTCTGGATAAATGTATGCCAATCCTAAAGTCAGTCATTTCCTTCTATAGCGACTTCGGTAACGCCTTGCACATAAAACGGTCCTTCTTTCACAAAAGCTTGGAGCCTCAGATGAACTTCGTGATTAAATACAGTACTTGAAGATAATTTTTTAATTATTTCAAACTTCAATTCCTTACACTCCTTTATAGTTTCAACGTTGCGATCCAATAGAAATTCTAAAAGACCTGAAAATATACCATTAAAAAATATATCTTGTACAGTTGAAAGAAAAATAATGATAATGTTGTCAATTTATACCTGGAGTGTTTCTTATCACTTCTTGACCCCACAACTGTGTAGACAAAGCATTTAATATACCCAAACCAGCGGATCGAATTTCTGAAAATGGATTCTTGCCATATCTCATAATAAAGTCCATGGGATTTTTCTCCATACAGGTGTACCATTTCCTAGTAATATTCATAATGCGAGTGTCATTAGTGGACACGCGCAACATGTTTTCTAAACAATTTAGAGCCCTGATTTTCACTTCATTTGGAAGTTTATTTAATTTCTCAACAATCACTGGCAACAAATGTGATATGGTTTCTCCTACAATGATAATTTGAAAAATAATAATACCAAAGAGCAAAACTAGTACCTGCTGAGTTTAAGGCTATTTTGCCTTCATTGGTCTCCGCAATATACCCTAATGTATCAACAGAAACACCAAATATTGTAAAATTGTTGGATTCTATGTTTGAGGAAATGCGATTCAATATAAACACATATTTGTTTACAATATCATATGGTCTCCAATAACCAAGTTGCCCAAAGAATTTGAGAATTCCTTTAAAAAAAATTATCAATACTTGAAATCAAGTATGACTATAATTTACCTGGTTCACATAACTCTATAAAAAGGCCATCATCAGTGTTTTTCAAATCTTTACATAATTTTTCCATGACACCATTGTTTTCTAAAAATGCATAACCTTGCTCCGACGCAACAAATTGCGATAATAATTCTATAATATTCATCCTTAATAATATATCATTGTTATTAAGATCGCTTAGGATAGCAGTTAGGAAACCATTAGATTCCAACATGTTATGTGAGGCAGTGGAATTTTTGCTTATGTTCATAAAAACCTAACCATATAAAAATTTAAATCCCACTTAAAATTTACTTAAAATAAGAAACACTTACTTCGAAAATTCTTAATCTCACTACTTCATTTTTAATAAGATCATCTAATTCTTTTTTTACTTCTTCTGTTAACAATGTTTTTATGCAAGATTCAGAAGACCCGATAATAGTAATAATATCGCAAGCCAATTTCGCAACTCCCAAATTATCATTGCCTATACATTTTATTACCATATGTAATAAAGATATGTGTCTACAAAATTCGCTAATAATTCGTCGCTTGCAATATTTCGCTGTATTTCCTTCAGTGCCATTATTTTTACTTGGGAATGTGGATGTTTTAAAGCTCTTTCCAAAGGCACATTGTAACGATTTGTACTCTCTCCTAAACTTAAAGTATTCAAACATAATGACAACACTTCACAAGCCAAATCTATCTGTTCTCTAAAACAACCATTATATTTTTCTTACCGTACAAAAGAACGAAATATGTACTTACATGTTGGAATCATTTAAACAATCAAACAAAAGGGGCACTTGCAGCATTCGTGCTGTTTCTACGGCCTCATATTGCGGCAAGGTAGATAAATAGTCTTTTATATCGTTCAAAGTTGAAATTCGCTCATCTTCGTTTAATAAAGCGGAAGATTTTTCAGATAACCATTGTTCCCGCGACATTTTTGATTAGTAATTGATATTGATGCGTAATTGCGTACTAGAATAAGCCGATGCGTATGCGCAGGGGGGGCGCACTAAAATAGGATTTGTTTATATTATAGTGACGTCAGAATAATAACTCTGAGACCATTCTCGGCAGAGGCGCTGATGCCAGAAATTTT
>RXPK01003358.1:0-59564 GCA_004143645.1 Protaetia brevitarsis
TTTTTCTCATACACCATTATATGTATTATGTCGTTTTCCATGCTGATTCTGAAACTAATTTTAAATTTGCTCTATTACGTCAGGATTTTGAGAAATTAATTTAAATAGCTTTTTCAAAAAGTACATTAAATTTTACAGAATTCAAAGTGACATTAATATAAAAAAGATATTACAAGATATATTGTATTGCCGAGCATTGAGTGGACTTGAGAAGGACATGTCTGAACATGCCTATTTCCTACGTCCCAGCATTGAAACCATCTCCATTTCTGCTCCGGAGCCAATGATATTAGAAATTTGTAGATTTCTGGCTGTGTGGGTATTAGTGATGTAACGAATACGTGATTTTACACATTCGCGAATGCGAATGCGAATATTAACTTTTTCACTTTATTAACGTCATCAATTAGTTTTCAGTTTACAACTATACGAACACTTGCATTAAGCACACGCAGAGAATTAAATTTCTCCATCACCGCAGCGAAACTAACCAAGTACAACTGAATCGTTTCACTTTTACGTCCTATTTTTGTCAATTCAGTTTAGTTTTGAGGTTATTGATGGTTATTCTAATGTAAACTGCAAATTTGTACTCAAAAGATTGCTTTAGGATTTCAATGAACTTGAATATTAGTTTTTTTTTTTCTAAATTATCCATTTTAACAAGTGAAAGTTACCTGTTAAAATGGATAATTCGATATTCGCAATATTCGCATTCGCAATAAACATGCGAATATTCGCGAATGCATATTCGTTACATCACTAGTGGGTATATAAGGAGTTACGCACGGCTTGTTAGATTCAATCCCTCCCAGGACGAATGTAGGCGTCTGCCCAGCTCGATCACGGACAGAGACTAAACTCACACATAGCATTTATCAGATTAAATTCATTTACTTGGGCCGTTGCAACCACTTGGGCCGTTGCAAGTACTTGGGCCGTTGCAAGCCCTTGGGCCGTTGCAAGTACTTGGGCCGTTGCAAGTACTTGGGCCGTCGCAAGTACTTGGGCCGTTGCAAGTACTTGGGCCGTTGCAAGCACTGGCCGTTGCAAGTACTTGGGCCGTTGCAAGCACTTGGGCCGTTGTAAGTACTTGGGCCGTTGCAACCACTTGAGCCGTTGCAAGCACTTAGAGCTAGCGTTGCTAGAGCAGATTTTTTTAGAAAAAGACGAAAGCCCAATGTAATTGCAAAAAGTAAAGGTGTTTATAAAGCTTAAAAATAGGTAAATCTAAATACGTAATAATATACAAAGTGTTCAATGTAAAATAACAGAGTAGACGGTCAGTTTTGAAAGTGTTTTCATACAATACATTATACATTTTTATTGTTAATGTCCATATGTGTAACGGTACACAATTCTTCTTAATTTCATTTGATAGACTGAAAGGCGGATTATCATGTGTTCACTATTGTTAGTAATTTATTTATCAACTTTGTTTAGTAATCTAGTTTTGGCAACACCTATCATCTGTTATTTCTGTTTAAAAGTTTTCTGTTGGTCATACTGAACTTTTCAAATTTTGGAAAACAAAAAAAAAAGGTTTAAGATCTTGGCCGGTTCGCGAGGATGCTTGAAGGGCATTCGATCACACCTCGTAGCACGTTAAGCAGGTGCCAGCTAGTTAAGTGCTTATAACTACCCTAAGTAAGTCTTTTAATATTGTTTAATTTAATAGATTGATTTTACTTTTAATTAGCTCCTCAAGCTGTAAATAATTTAATTTTGATTTCGTTCTTTTTAATTTACTGAGTGACTAAGAGAAAAGAAAAAAAAAAGAACTTTTCTAGAATTCATTTAATGAGCACATGCAAGGGAAGAGTTTTCTAAACTTTCAGGCTATCGGGTTAAGGGTACCACGTTTTGGGCAATTTTACTACAAATATATTAAGGGAAGAAAGCTCTTTTTAATTTCTAAATATCAATCCATAAATTCAGTCGAGGATGTCACATCTGTGCCGACTTACTAATATGTAA
Source organism: Protaetia brevitarsis (assembly GCA_004143645.1). Classification (NCBI taxonomy): domain Eukaryota; kingdom Metazoa; phylum Arthropoda; class Insecta; order Coleoptera; family Scarabaeidae; genus Protaetia; species Protaetia brevitarsis. Next base: position 1,978 of record RXPK01003358.1, read on the forward strand.
TGGTAGATGCAGCATCGTAGGCATACTTAATATTAATAATGTGAAGACAACTTTATTAAATTACTCATTCTTTATTTCTACGATACAAATTATATCCAACGGTAGTTGATAAATCTAGTCAAAGGCGAGGAACCTGTGCCAATCAGGGGCATCGTTGCCGAAATAAAAGTCCATATCGATTCACTTGATATGTATAGGAGTAGAGCTACAGTCTACTACAAATAAACAACGATTAACAAGAAGGCAATTTTATTATAAAGGCTTTTACCTGGATTGCACCATCAACGTAATTTACAAATAACTCCACCTCTCCGATTTGGGAACACTAGGACAAAGTTTACCAGTCACAGAGGTTCTACAACAAGACTGATCTTATTAAGGTACTTGTAGAAATAAATGAAACATATTGTATTAGTTTGTAAGCATTTAGTGAATTTTCTCATGTAACACCTAACAGCTGTTTTGTGGTTGAGGAACAAATTATTATTATACTTACATAATTTTTATAGCTCTTCTTAAATTGCACTTTGATCATTATTTTTCTTTTTACAACCAGTTTTCAATCTTTTAATAATTATTCAACAAGAAAGCCTTGCTTGACTGTTGACATATATATGCCACATGTTTTCAGATTTAATGCGGCAGCATTCATGCTAGTTAACTGTTATACTGTGCGAATTTCCTAATTTTAACATACATATGCCGAATATTTTTAATTAAATTCAATGTTTAGCGTTGATGTGTAAATATTTCTAATTTAAAATCAATCATTAATCTTAAATAACCTAAAATATAAATGCCTGGTTGTTGGTTGAGTGGCATAGCTCTTCCCTAATCGTGGGTGACCTTTGTTTGTATTTATTAATGTTTGTTTTTTACAACTATTTGTCGTGTTTATATAAATCATTTATTATCTTTATTATCCCTTAGATTACCACGCGGGGTCTTCTGGGGACCCCAGATCGGATGTTTTACACTTCATTCGTTTATATTTTAATTTTCAATTATATGCGCTTGTGTAATTTATCTTCATATGTTTTGTAACAAAATCTGAACTCACTACGAAATTGTAATTGTTTTCCTCTTTAGCTAAGTTTGAAATAGATAGCTGGGTCCCACCATGACCCCATGCGGCTGTTTAGGGAACCATTCTTATTATAAGTAACAGCTGATTTATCCGTCGGTAAAACTGTAAATCAGTTATTTAGCCGCCGGTATATCAACTGTTGTGTGAATACTAGTAAATGAGGTGCATTATTAGTGCGTAAAAATAAAAGCTGTGTTACGGTAATGTATACTAATTTCACTTTTGTCTAAATATTTTGATTCATGTTTTTATATGTAGAGACTAGCTAGAAAAATGAGTAGTTATGAGAGGGTGCGCCCTCTTACACAGGCAGAATTAGAAGCTGAAATTTGAGGTTAGGTGAGGAAGATTGTGCTAGCTCAAACATAGACACAGACGATGAGGATCCAAATTATGATGAGAATTGCTTCCAGGCGATGCCAATGATAAGTTCTTCAGAAATAGAAAATAATATTGAGTATGTTGAGGAAGAAGACGAGGATGCTGTTCTATCAGACGAAAACTTAAATCAAGAAAACAACGAACTGGATGCAGAAAATTGTATACAATATACCGCTAAATCTGGTATGATATGGCAGTCTAAGCCATTTCGGTCATTGTGTGGTCGTCGCCGTTGTGAGAATATTAATAACCGACAAACGGGTCTCACGTTAAAATCGGATGCTATTGACAGCATTGTCGATGTTTTTAACTTGTTCATTGATGAAGATATGAAGAGTATTATATGCAAACACACCAATGATGAAGCTATGCGAGTTTACAACTTATATAACCAAGAAAATCACGGAAAAGAAAAACAGTGGAAAGAGAGGTCTAAAGTGGAGCTAGATGCATTTATAGGAATTCTCATATCTGCAGGAGCGTTACATTGCAGAAAAGAAAACACCGCCGAAATGTGGACCACAGATGAGTCCATTCGCAGATCAATTTTCACTGCCTCTATGTCTCGAAATAGATTTATTCAAATTCGAAAATATCTTAGATTTGACAATAAAATACGAGACCAGAAAGACGAAAAGATAATAAATTAGCAGCCATCAACGAACTGTTTATAAGCTGGTTGATAACTGCAAAAACATGTTTTATACCACATGAAACGTTAACTATTGACGAACAATTTAGTTTCATTTCGGGGCAGATGTCCATTTCGACAATTTATAAAGTCGAAACCAGCACGATATGGAAATAAAGATTTGGCCCTCGCTGATGTAAAGACTTCGTACCTGTATAATTTGCAGGTCTACACGGGAAAGCCACCCTGGGGGTAGATCCGAAAGGCTACAAGGCGAACGAGTGGTAAAGGACCTTATGAAACCTTTGTTCAAAATCGGGCCGTAGTGTGACAACAGACAATTTTTTACGTCGGGCGCCTCTTGCCGAATTTTTGCTTACAGAACGAATTACCCTTCTCGGAACCGTGCGGAAAAATAAAGCTGACACCCCAGAGCACCTAAAACTAAGTACAAGGAGAGCAGAATACTCATCTTTATTTGCTTTTTCTCAAAATCTAATGATGGTGTCATATATTCCAAAAAAAGGGAGAATGGTTCATGTGCTATCATCCCAACACCATGATGAACAGGTATCTCAAGAGGAGCATCGAAACCTAACATAATTTTGGAGTATAACACACCAAAGGAGGTGTTGATAACGCAGACAAATTAATTCGAGAGTATTCTCGCGCTCGTCGTACAGCTAGGTGGCCCTTCAGATTGTTTATGAACATGTAGTGATATTGGCTGTTTGAATGCATATTTATGATATATACAGCGAAATATCCCGATTGGAAGAAAACGCGCAGTACAGAAGACATATATTTTTGAAAACATTAGGAAAAGACCTAGCCATACCTAACATGAAAGAGCGATTACCAGTAGTGAAAAACAATCCCCATGTAGTCAGAGCCATTCAGGCTTGTGGTATACATTTGATTCCGGAAAACGCAGCTCCCGCACCAATACAAACAGGCGTCAAAAGAGGAAGATGCCGTTTATGTCCAAGATTATTGGACAAAAAGTTAACATCCGATGTACCACCTGTGGGTCTTTATTTGTAAAAATCATCGCAAATCTGTTGTAAACCTGCTAACTATTGTACTGATCACAAAGATTTAGAGGACATTTAATATGAAAATTAATATTTGAAAGTTTTAAATTTTTAACTTTGTATTGTTTATGCTTATTTATATTGTATAATAATAATAATAGTTTCTTTCAATAAATAATTTAAAGCATAATATTTATGATATATGGATTTAAGACCCCTTGTATATTATAAACTCTAACCTGCAAAGAAAATTAGCACTTTATATCCACACATTCATTGGGGTCCTAAAAAGACCCCACGAGGTAGCTTATGAGATTTTTAATGCGTGGTAATCTAAGGGTTATTATTAAATATTAACTATAGTTAAATGTGTGTTTGTTGCTGATATTCCGACCTCCCCACCGTTTGGTCATCGGTTGGCGCCCATTTTAAAATTTTATCACGAACTCACACCCAGCCTCCGATTTAAGTAGCGCCAGGGTTTGAACCAATTCCTTGTGAGGTCGGTTTCCTCACAGGAAGTGGTAGCCCTCGCGGGAAGCGTCACAACCTGTTACGGTGAAGCTTATTTGTTTATTTATTTACGGGGATTCCCACAATGTACTGTCCAAACCATCTTAAAACAAAATTCTAGGCCTTTTAAATTTCATTCATTTCATTTCCGCAGATATAGCGCCGTTCTATTTTTCCTCGAACAAACGATATACCAGCGCATAATCGAAACACAATAAAAGGAAAAAAAAATACATTTATTTATCTGCAATCGACACGAATGAAAATTTCCAACAATAAAAGCAGCAGGCATTCCAACCGTCGCAAATTGACAAAGGTCGGCTCTAATGAGGTAGCAAACGCCCCCCTCCCAACCCACCAACATATTTCGCCGCGCATCTAGCGACAAAAATAAAATAAATATGTATTTTTCCGCATCGACACTGCGCGCAGTCGTTAATTAAAAAGAATTACACGCTACGTCGGGCGCGTTTCGATACCGTCCTCAGCGAATATGTCAAACGGCGTTCGATGACGAAAACTTTTAATGTTCGAAACGAGAACGAGGGCGGAAATAAACAAAGGAGGAATAATGGAATCCCCCGTCGGGGTACAATTTCGAAACGTTGCGTTATCGAGGCCTACCGTTTAATATATCGTTTTGTTCTCTCTCTCTCTCTTTCTCTCTGTGTGTGTGTGTGTGTGTGTCGTTTTCGATATTGTCATCGGTCGGTTAAATTTATTTACTCTTTTTGTTTTTCCAGTCGTCTGGAAAACATGCGCGATCGATATCTGTTTAAAGGCGTAATTGCGTGCGAGAATATAATAATTTCGGTATTATTTAAGGTGGCTAAGTCGCTTTAGTCGTTTCGAAACTATAAATCAAGGAATTATTGAACGAAAACACGGCATATATACGAGTCTTGGAGTGAGGTAGCTTTACTAATAAGAATATTTAAATATATGATAATCTTTTTTTTGTTTTTTAATGAGAAAAAAGAGTTACTACAAAGTGTAACAAGATATCAGTACTAATATCGTTAACGTCACTAGTGTCCTATATTTTTAATTGCGTCCTAGAAAAGAGCAACTTGAACAGGCTGTGAAAATGGAAAAGAGTGCATCACAAACTGTTGTACTCTACGGTATATAATAGTTAAAAAGTCATTTAATCCATTGTAACTCCTTTATACATGGCGTGCTAATTATAACTGATAGTTTATCTGTATTAGAGATGTTAGGGAATTAAAAAAAGCCGACCGTTTTGTTATTAGTTATTAGACACTTGAAATATATTACGCGAAGAGGGTGTACAACTTTTTTGGACTAGGGCTCACGTGGGTACAATCGGTAATGAGTGATGGCGTATCAATTAGAAAAAGGGGCGGTATCTAGGTGGGATAGGGCGATAATTATGCATCAGTTAATTTCGGCCAGCAGATTAAAAAAAAAGCGTTTATGGATAAACTAGACAATGATTGACAAGAGAGGTAGGATATCACTTTAAATAGGAGATGGGCTAGAAAATTTATAGGTAACGTATTGCTGTGTATTAATTGAAATAAATGAAAAATGCTAAAATGATTTTAAAATGAAAAATAAAAAATATTATCTAGCTCAAAGGGAAAAAAAAAACTATTAATCCCAGAGTTACCCTCGCGAATTAAAACTTTAATCTAACCACAAAGAGTAAATGAAGTCAGATTTTCTTACTTACACGAAAAATTTAAAAGATTTAATATAAAATAAAATAACAGAATTTTATAACCCACTGACGCCATTAAACAATAAATTTATTTCAACAAACCGGCTAAAATATACAATAGTGCAGAAAAAACCCTGAACTGAAGGTTCTGGCCTAAACTAAAAACTGCACTAGACTCTACTTTAAAATAGGACAACGCTATTTCCTTTGCAAAGCAAAAAAAAGATTTTTTTTTTTCAGAAAGATTATTCAATATACAAAACCTTTGAATTTCTATCCACGTGGTTTCACAAATTAAAATAATCTAAGCGTGGAGAAATGCTAGAAATTTACTAAATATGAAAAAGCTAAATGACAGAAAAATGCTTCTACTCACATAGAAAAAATAAAATGATACAGCAAAATAGATTAACAGAAAAATTAACTCTTACAAAATATAAATGAGCAAATAAACTAAAATAAATCTTCCTAAACAAAAAATAATAATTGATCTTATATCTACCAAGTGTACACTTCAATACATTAACAATTATTACTAAAAAAAAATTCTTGATTGACTATATTAAAGAAGAAATATTTAATTTTTACAATACAAAATGAAATACAAATGGCGAAATAACTTAAAAATACCAGTTCTACTCACGTCAATAGTCGAACAAGGAAGTCCTTAACAAAAATCCTACAATTGTTTTTCTTACAAAAAAACCTTCAAATTTCGTACAACGCAGACGTAGAACATTACAATGACAATATTTAATAGAATACGCATAAAATCAGCATAAGTGAACAATAGACATTTGAATGGCTATATTAATTTAAAAAAATCTTAACACTACATAATTAAAATCATACAATAAACTCGTAAACTAAACTTATACAAAACAAAACAAAATTGTGAAAATTCGCGGTAAATTGAAAATCAGCTGTACGGACAAAGAAATCACAACCATAATATGCAACTTAAAATACATCTAAGCGATAAAAGGGTTGTATGGGTCACGAAGTCCAAAACCACAGCAGTATGTAAGTACTATTATGTTACACTGCGACCTAAAGTCTTCTATTTTTGCTGTTTTCCAATCCTATTCCTTTCAGAAAGTACAGGGATATGAGAAGGCCCCAGATTAGGTAAGCCTCCCTCTTTCATTTTACATACTCCCAGGTGCAGCGCCTTTGAGCTACATAGTGCTACGTAATTAGAGAGGAGATGGATGGGTGTTTCATCCTGCTCCCCACAAAATCCACATTCAGATTCCTTTTCCAATCCAAGCTTACTCAGATGTCTTTTCGGTTTGCAATGGCTTGAAAGTATTCCTGTTAATATGCGAATATTGTTCTTACTCAGATTGATGCGTTTTGTATACTTTTTTAGTTATAGGTTCCCAGAAAAGTTTTAGCTTGGCTTACTTCCGCTCCTTCCCAGCTATAGATTGTAGCTGCCCTTTGGGAGTGGCTCGACATAATTCATCATTTCTCGCGCGATTGCAAATCGTAACCGCCCTTTCTGGAGTGGCGCCACGTACGTCTTCTGCCCCCTCGCTTGATCGTAGCCGCCCCCCGTGCGTGGCACGACATAACTTCTATGATCTCCGTGTAAAGATTCATGAATGCGCGTCTTGAATCGAACCACCGGATTGTTTTCCTACGTAAATTTTATTATTAACTGAGTAGTTTCGTTGTTTAGTAAGTTACATTTCCAACGTTAAATTTCTAACCCAAACCCCTGTACATATTCTTTCATATGTTATTATCTCCGATCGAGAACAAAATTGTAAATAAACCGTGAATTTATTGCAAATTAAATCATTGTGTATTGTTAATGTATTTCTGTCAAACAAATTTACTTACTACTACTAATTTGTGTATGCGCATCCTTTTTTTTGTCTTAATGTTGATGCTGCTGTTTTGAGGAATAAAAACACAAAAACCAACGATTCGTTTTACTGGAATACACATTATTCATTGCGTATATCGAAGATTGGAACTCTGGACGTTCACCCACACTCATAGTTACTTCCAGAGGGTGGATTTAATTAATTTACATTATTGTAGGACGTTTAGTAGGTAGGCAATATAAACAAACATCTTCGTGGGTATTTACGATCAGACAAACTGACGGCCGCTATTAGCTCCGCCACGGAAGTTTTGTGTACTAAGCCTCATCTGTTACGAGGATCACTCACAAAGTTCTTAAGCGAAACGAAAGGTATACAATAAGCGCATTTCGAAAAGTAAGTTGGTTCGAAAGTAATTAAGCGAATCATTAAAGCACACACCTACAAAATAAAGACCTAAACGGTGCTCCCCTCGGTTCATGACATTAAGTCAATTACAGAGAAAGAAAATCATGGCTAAAAATATAACATTTATACAATTGCAAGTCATTTCCAATTGACTAGAACGTCTGATAAGGTAAAAGTATTTAGTAGTAATAAAATGCTATCGATGTATGGCAGAATTATGTTTTTATATTGTTATTTCTGCGGTTTGTAGATAGATAAAATTATTTGTCTTGTTTTTGCTAATTCCTGATATGAAAATAAATAACAATTTTGGAAAAGATTTACTTCAATACTCAGAAAAACAGAAAGGAAGATATTGGGATTGCAGAAACATCCACAAAGTATAGAGTCGAGGCTAAACAAATCAAAGGATTTAATTTCCAAGTATTTTTTTTTGCAAAAATTATCATTTGTTTTTCAAAATCCAGGAAAAAGAAATAGATTCTGTTAAATGACATATGCAAAAACCAAACGAAAAGAGAAAATAAGGTTGTACAATGGTATATAGCATTATTAATTCTTCAAGTAAGACTACGTTTCTGTTTAGCGATGGTCATTTCGATAAATAACTCTTTAAGCATTTTGATTGCATAAGATTTATCGCGTAGGTAATAACATATTTCATGCACAAAGTTTTTAAATCACAAATAAAAAAACAAACAAAACAATGACAAAAAGAATGGTGAGTAAAAAATAGCAGTAAAAATAGATTTTTCCCGATTGGAAACGTAAGCTTATAATTGGAACGCCCGTACTTATAATAGAACACAGCGTAGCAGTTTAGTGTTAGTTCCAGTACAATAGAAAGAGCGCGCTGCTGTTCGGAACTTTACTGTCGGTAAGTGCTTTGATATCGAAATGGTTTATTCGAACCGTAGAAATCGAGTTGTAATTTACGGCAAGTAATTGAAAGGGCTGTGATTCGACTACATATACGATTGTGAGCGAATGGAATGTTCGACGTCCGCTTCCGTGTACAAGTTGATCAAGAATATAGGAGATAAAAGATCGAGGGAAATAGGATTTGTGCGAATTCTAACCTCAAAATATTTTTTAGCGTGCTATTATTTTCTCTTATTAGGAGTTTTGAACACACACTGTAAGAAATTATGGTGAAAGTTATTTCTTATATTTTATACAGAAGCAACAATGTTGTTTTATAAAAGGAAGTATTGGAATGATGTCAAGCGCAATGTTTCATTTACTTTCCCATGGAAAATCTGGCCCCGAAAATTCGACTTTCCTTTTCTCCTCTCCAAATAATGATCCGGCGGAACGCACTTCTTTGACAGATTGGTTTAATTACTGGAAACGCGACCCCTTCTTCGCAGAGGTGAAACGAATTCTGCCGAAAATGTTGGCGAAGCGGTTGATAAACGTAACGAAACAGAAAATTAAGGGGAAAGCTAAATAAAACCCGACCATCCCGAAAATTGGAAATATCTGTTTTAAATTTCAATAGATTTTACTGTGTGGAAACGTTAAAAAAATATTTTGGGAAAGGGAGTTTTAATAATACTAATTAATTCGTAAAAATTATTTGGAGAACATGGGGTTCCCATTATCAACTGAAGACCGACTTTTTTTTTGTCAGGCCCCCTCAGAGTCAAATCTTCCTCCTAATCAACATTACGACCCCGAAAAAAACTGGTTATCGTAACTGACCAGAGTGAGATTTGAACTCCGGACTTCACACTGATAGCCAAACGAGCAAGCAACTCGACTATCAGCCGGGCATGAATTCCGTAAAAATAAGAAAGACCTATTACCTAAACATGCGCCATTATCTCCCCTCTAAAAGGGAAACATATTTATAAGTGCTTTTCCTAAGCCTACTTGGCCCTTCAAAAAACTTCAAAAATTAGGACAAATGTGAACCATTTTATCTCCATAAATACATCAAAATTAAATGGTGGACGAGTGCCATTTCCTTCATTTGAATATTTTTTCATATATGTGGTTTCATTGTGCGTCTAACTCCTTCGATGATTGTATATTTTTCACTAATTCAAGGTTTTCTATATCGATTTTAAGTCCGATATCGTTTATATGTTGCGTAACCTGGATGATTCAACTCTCCCATAGCAATAGCTTGCTATGTAGTCCTTGAACCTAGATCCGATCGCAAGCGTTATTTATCTAATGTAAACTTTATCACAACCGCTACAACCGATTTCGTAAATGGCCGATCTTTCACTAACTTGAGGGTTTTTCTTTCGCTAATATCGCTTAAACTTTTTGAAATAGGTTGGAAATGTAATTTGATAAATTTTATGTAGCGATTTTCTACTGAAGTTAAAGTCGTGTGACTTCTTACATAATGTTTATAACAAAAATACTCTAAACTGTGGTACTGGTAATCATCAGCAGAAACACAGTGTTTCTGCTGATGATGATAGCTTTGCTATCGAAACGTACCTCCAGTTTAGTGCAGTTTGTGGTGAGGGGTTTAGGAGAAGTTTACATAATGTTTATACTGGACTTTCTTTATACTTCGGATTACGTTCGTTAATGAATTGCAATGCTTTGTTAAATCTCACCTTTTTAAGTGGCAATTTTATAAGTCTGTTGATTACAAAATTAACACCGTCTAATTTTATGTTGTCCACAGTGATTTGAATCGGCCATTACGAATTCGCCTGTTTCTAATTTATTATTGTTTTTTATCACTAAACTATATTGAAAAGGAAGTTGGTCAATCATCTCTTTTTCTAAAAATATCATCTACGAACCTCAACGAAATTCTAGGGAAACATTCTTTTTTGTTTAAATCCGTTTCGAATCTCATAAATAAGTTAGCAATGAACGGAGACAATGGGTTTTCCCATTGCCATTCCTTATAATTGTTCAAAATACTTCCCATCTGCTTGAAAAGGTTTTTGACACATACATAATTAGATTACATAAGATTTTAAACATAAAACTAACCAGAAAAGTGTGGGCAAAAGGTATTTATAGTAGGCACAATCCTAGCTAAGAATGGTACTATCATGGACAACTAAGCAGCTGAAGGAGTAACCTAAATCTTATCAGAAACGTGACGAAATGCCATTTTTGAAGAAATGGAGATGTTGTTTTTAGTTTGGATAAATAAATGGTATATGAAAAAAGATGGCTATTATTCAAGAGAAAGCCTGAGAAATTTTCGAAAATCTGAAGCGACAAACTTCTAGTCCGTCATCTAAGGCGTAAGATACTTCATAAAAGATGTAATAATGATAGATAAAGAAGAAGCTTAGAATTTTTGTTTTAAATTTCGAGAATTTTTTCAAAAAAGGTATCGCTCCAACAAGTTTTCAGTTGCCACAAAGCTTTATAGCAAATTTGTTCTGGAAGCACATGCCCAACCGCACATACATCACAAAAACTTAGAAAAGTCTTCCTAGAAGTAAACCCATGAAAGAACGATTGACGTTACTTTTCTGAGCCAGAGTTAGTGATGATAAGAAGTTTAAACCCCTTTTTGTTTGTCGCTCAGGGAACCCAAAAGGTCGATCTTTCTGAGAAACAGCTTTATAAGATAATCGTGCATTTGGAAAACCATTTTACACGTCCTCAAAAAATTGCAAACCTTAACGTTTTTTTGTTATTAATATTGACTCCTCAAAAAGAATCACAAAGATGTGGCATAGTTTAAATAAGTAAGAGAATTCAAATTAAATACTGCCCGTGGTGTGGAAACTAAATCAGAAGACACGGGCCACTCAGGTTCCTTTCAGAGAGTGGTTGCTTAAAGTTTGTGCCGCAGGCATCAAAAACTACCTTGAGACCAATGATTTGTACACTGAAAGCACCGGTGCTTTTTGATAAAGCACAGGCACACTCAAAGGATTTTAAAGATCATTCACAGACAGTCCTTTTCCGGATTAATAGTTCAGTTTCTGCCTTCAAATACTCTTTTGTTGCTTCAGCTAATAGATTATTGTGGATTTTAAGAAGTTTCGATGGAACTTTGAAGTAAAGGGTGTCCCACCGAACTGGACCAGTACAATTTGTCCAACTTCTACTAGAATTTTGATTATTAAATTTGCAAAGTAATCTTGGTCGACTATGATCTACTCACAGAAAATATTTTCAGTCCCTTAACACTTCTGGTATACAGGTTTCTTACTTTAAATGGAATGGTGCAATTTTTATTGATCCAGTGTATTGCTCGCATCATTTGTGATGAGTTTGTATTAATGTTTCCTATCCGTAAGCTAATCTTTTTTGAGATATATGAAATTTTGTCAAAATTTTGATCGTAGGCTATTAGCCATTAAGATATTCTACTGATATGGATGCAAGTACACAGTCATAGGTATTGACTGCAACAGCGGTAGCTATAATGTCTCATACAGGGTGCTCAGAAACTCATGTCCAATATAGATATCTATAAAGCTATTTTTTTCAAATGGAACGTGCATTTTTCAGTGCAGCATTGAATGCAGATTCTACATCGATAGTATTAAGGTTTAGGGTACCTATTTCTGATAGTTTATTTCATAAAATGTCATTCATGGCCAAAAGCCTCAACACTAATGTCCAATGCATGATATACTGCGGTGTTTCATAAGAGGAAAGCTATCAACCATATTAAATGTAATGATTATTTTATGTATGCACCTGTTTGTAAGTCCAGTATTATTTGAATTAATTTGCATTAGTAGTCATGGAAATTGAATATAATTTATCGTAACTGTATATGCAACTGTACGATATCCAGGTATCCTGAGTCCATCTTTATCCACTTTACTTGAATGGGGTAGTGACTCAATGTAATTCGTTGAAAGAAAATGAATGAAAATGCTTGGTTACGTGGGTTGGTAATAAAAAAAAATCTTCGAAGAAGCTATTTTATTTTTCATCAAGTGTAATGAATTAAACTATATTCCTGTGGTATACCTGGTATTGAAGGGGATCTTCTATGTAAATTCATGTAATTACCTTCGATCTGAAAATATACAGAAAAAACGTCAACATTGTTCGACATTATAAGAAATTTACTGCGTTTATTATATCTGGGTACATTTTCTATATGGAATCATACGTGTCTGCTGTTTCGTGTATAAGATACACTTCGGTTACTGTGAAAGAGGTTCGTTGTCCTGGATTTTTATGATACCGATGTTATTCTCCCGATCAGAACTCAGTGTTCAAAATCTCACATAAAACGAAGGTAAGATTCCAAAATTCAAAAATAAGGGGGAATTAAAAAGACCTTTAAAAACACAGAAACCCCAAAATTAGTGACTTAAAAGAAATGACAAGATTTGCTTTCCGTTAAATAACGAGGTTTTACAACGAAGAGAAGAAAGATACAGATATGGCGTTGCAAACGCGTAGTTCTCGAATTATATCCCAAAATATCGGACTCATCCGCCGTAATATTCACGAAAATTCCACTTCAAACACAAACGAAGATACGGCCAATGATTATTTCAAGCAATTTTCCAATAAAACCCACAGATATGTGAAAATATCCAAAATTCCCAAAGATAGGAAGTTTACTCGTAAGAGCGCGTCTAAACAACAACCAAGAATGGACAGGAAGCCGGAAGGAAGAAATACGTCACCCAACCAATCAGAAGACAGATAAATAAAACAAGTAAAAAGACATGGAGGTGCCCTCTAACGTCGAAAAGATGTAAACACAGAATAGGAGATCTGGATAAAACAACGATCAATTAAACAAATCGAACACATCTATGCGGGGGAATCGATAATACCGACATGTCCAAAAACAAACAGATCTTATCGTAAGTAATGTCACCCAACTGTCAAAGCATGGGAATTTCAGAAGTTAAACAAAAATCTGAGACCGTTTTAAGTATAAGAAACTATCTGTAAGCCAAAAATTAGACGATAATGTTTATGTTGTGAAATTACAAGACATAGGAACATCTGTGAAAGTAGAGGACGGAAATAGAAGAAAATAGGGTTACAAAAGCTTGTAGAAAAGACTAGCGGGGAACTAATTCGAGGTAAGCGAAGCAAAAAAACCGTAACAATCTGGAGTGGTGAACTTTAGATATCTTGGACATATACGGTATTTTATAGCCATCTAGTGGATTGGGATTGTATTGTGTCTATCATTAAGGATATAGCGGAAGGTATCTGCAAAGAAAAGGCAGATTTAATTAGAAAGTTATTTATATTAAAAAAAAAAAAAATATTAGCCGGGCAAATTTATTATAGAAATCATAATCATACATATGCACGTAGAATCAAAAACCAAATCTTCACAGTACAAATAATAATTATAGAAGCACTCATGTTCTTTTAATCAATTACTAAACTAAATACTAAATAAATGGCAAAATTCTAAAATAAACCGTCTCCACTCTTCCGGTTTAAAATTCCCGCTATCATCATCAACTCATCACTACCCTGCATACATACTACTTCCCCAGAACAAACCAAATCGATAACCTACCAAAACTATATCGAGTGGCAACATCTGCACCAGGTCAGATCGCCCGTCCAATTGTAAACTCGATCCCAACCACCTTCACGGCCGGTTCCATGAAAACCGCGGACAGAAAGAATAGAAAAACCGATACGTCAAGCGTACCGAGCGGCAATAATTAAACCAGGAGTAGAAAGCGCCGCTCTTCGAGCATCAGGTAACCCGGTTGAACTTTATACACTTGACGTAACGACCTGTTACCCAATTTTTAAACGTCACAACGTAGTCTGTTAATGGGACAAAGCGAGTGGGGGTTTTTACCCTGTCCGCCCGAGTTATTCCGCCGTGTATGTAGCTGCGCTCCATTTGCTGTACGCGGGTAATACGGTCGAAGTGGGGGTACGGTCATAATCGAACCGGTACCGAGATAAGGCTCGGTAAAGACGAAACGAATTGCTTCTTTATTTTTATCGATTCTATCGTGTTCCCTGAGCCGTGAACATCGTCCTATCTAGCTGTTAAAGCGAGAAGAATAGCCTTTCGAGTATAGAGTTAGATGTTGGGAGTTCAGAAAGTGAAAAATTGTCGTGTTAATTTCGTAGATTAAATTGGAGTTTCTGGGAACTTCTGTTGGGCCGCAGGATTCCACTTTAGGTCCCTTGTTGTGTCTCATATTCAATAATTTACTCCATCGCGTAAATTAGGTTATGTTGTGAAGTATCTTAAACATGTGATAATCTTTAAAGCTATATATTTTAATCTAAGGGGCGATTTTCGTGAGAAATAGCTTTATAAGATAATCGTGCATTTGGAAACATTTTACACATCGCTAAAAAATTCGAAACTATCAGTAATTTTGTTATGTCATGTTGACTATTTAATATTGTGATGGTATGGTGCATATGGTTTTTGCATATTATTTGCTGAAAGGGTTCGAAATAATTTACAGTTTTCTCAGCGTTTTAGATAATTTTAAATAAAATAACATCATTCTTATCGCGCATATTGTTGCATATTTACAAATAAATGTATATATCTTAAAATAAATCCATATAATTTATATATCTCAGTAATTATCGTCCAATTTCACTACTACCATCATTTTCAAAAATATTTTGAAAAGAACATACAATTTCTTCAAAGCCAATAGCCTTTTAAGCTGCGCACAATATGGACTTTTACCTGAAAAATCGTGCGAAAAAGCAATTGATTGCCTGCAAAACGTATTATCCGCTGTGGATAATAACAGTAAAGTGTGTGGCGTATACTTTGATTTCAGTAAGGCATTTGAAACCATAAGGCATGAAATACTTTTTGAGAAATTGTATAGATATGGTGTTCGTGGAACTCTCTTAAAATTGTTAAAGTCGTACCTCGCAAATAGAACACAATGCGTTAGAATTTCTACGACAGTATCTAATGTAAGAACTTGCATATATTCAGACAACGCCGCTATAGTGCAAGGAATACCACAGGGCTCCATCTTGGGACCACTAATATTTATAATCTATGTCAATGAGTTAGCTTCCTTTCTGGATATCGGGACGTTATATCAATATGCGGATGACACCATCGTCATATTAAAAGGTGGTTCAAATAATGAAGTTACAGAATCTTTAAATTTAATATTTCAAAAAATGTCAAGCTGGTGTACCTAATATGAATAAGCTGCAGCTAAATATTGAAAAAACCAAGCTGATTCAGTTTACCACGAAAACAGACATAAACTCTACAACACAAAACAACAACGAACAAACAAACACAGTAAAATACTTAGGTGTAGTACTGGACACTAAACTTAATTGGGAAGATCAGGCAGAGTCTGTGTGCGTGGAACTGAGTCGGTATTACTACGGCTTTTATAAAATCAGAAGTACGGTTAATATAGATACCCTTAAAACATTGTACTTCGGACATATTCAATCCAGGCTATCTTATAGTCTGATTTTCTGGGGTTCATCATCGTATGCTCAGCGGGCTTTTGTATTGCAAAAAAAGATAATTAGGTGTATGATGCATAAAACCAGTAAAACGCCGTGCAAACCACTGTTCCAAGAACTTAACATTCTTAGCCTGCCGTGTCTTTACATTTACAACTTGGTATCCTTTTATCTGTCCAACAAGCATCTGTTTAGCCATAATCGTGATATTTCATCTAGTATGGCCACCAGACATGCCGATTTCTTAGCAATACCCTCCCACAGCCTTGCCAGTTATGAACGAGGAGCTTTTTATAAAATAATTTCGGCCCTTCCACATTACATTAAAGAAATTACTAATGAAAAGAAAACAAAAATAGAGCTACGCAAATATTTAATCGACAATACATTTTGTACATTTCAAGAGTACCTTGATAAGAAATATTAGGTTAGTAAATTATTTATAATGTTAGTAACGTAATGTGCCTCTTTATATGAGATGTTTTATTGTATTTTTGACACTGGCCTGTTCTTATACATTTTAGATGGCAAATATATTATTATTATTATTATTATTATTATTATAATTAATCGTCATTTTTAAAACTTCAATAATTTCGTCGACGATAGTACGCCTGTTGGGTCCCTGAAAGCGCACATGCGGTCTGGCCGCTTCCAAGAAATGCCGGCTTTGAAATTCGAGCACGTGTCGACACGGTCTAAGTTGCCGATCAGACCAATAAAAAATATAATTTAATATTTAATAACACCAACATAGAAAGCGAAGTAGCGTACACTGCCACTAATTTCAAAATACTGATCCAGACATGGCACTATTAGGCGAAACGCTCGCAAAAAAACTTTGAAAGAATTACGGTCATTCGAGGATCTTTTAGAAATGCAAAAAAACCAGTATCAAACTTGACGCTATTTTAGCCAAGAATCCAGGATTTTCCGTTTTGTACGAAATATCCCAAGAATGGATCTGGTTCGAATGAGTTCGCCATAGCAGTAAAAAAGTTACCAGGGTATGAATACGCAGCAGTCTTGTTTATATAACTTTATAGTTATTCAACCGATTGGAAGTACCATTGAGTGTCTGTTAGATGAACGTAATAGAAAACGTATAGAACGTAAACCTATTTGCGCCGCGCGCTATCTAAGAGACACCCAAAAGTACTTCAGTCGGTTGAATAATTATTAAGATATATAAACAAGGGTATACTTAAAGAAAAAAAGTATCCGAATGATGCAAGCGGAAGCGAGTGAGACAGAAGATATCGGGTCCCTTCTATTACAAGGAGCCGATATTTTCTCTCTTACTTGCTCGGGCTTGAATCCTTCGGTTATTATTTTCCTCAAGTCTACCAGTAACAACTTCTGATGTGGAACGATCCTTTTCACATTAAGAAAACATTCTACCTGACAGGAGACAAAATTTTTAAAAGAAAATTTAAATAAATACCTTTATTTTATCAACATTAAAAATATGTTTACCACTTATCTCATGTATTTCTTTTTCCTGACATCAGTTTTAGATAAAAAAGAGAGTGATTTTGTAATTCATATTTTCCATATTCAAGTGTATATTTTGTTTATTTAAATGCATATTTTATATTCTTAGAAGCATATATTACATGCATATTTTGATATTTTTAGTGGATATAAATCTCCTTTAGTCATAACGCTACGATTTTCGATCACGTTTTTTCGCATTTCGGACCACTGTTTATAAATGCCCTTACGTCGCACAGTGGGCCCGCTTGCATTCCCAGCGCGAAATAATTGTAATTGTTTACCAAGTTGCAAGAATGATTTGTAAATTGCACAATTTGCATACTATGTATATTGAAGTATAACTATCAACGCAAAAATTTTGGGAATATCAAGCTTCTGTGGCTTATTTGCTAGTAGAAGTCAATGTACTTGAATTAGGCGTTTGAGTTGTGTATTAAAATAGAGGCTAATAATTGCAGATATTTGTATTTTACCGAATTTATTAAATATGGTAGACTCAAAAGTAATTTTACGTAATTTTATTCGTCTTTTATTGAAATACTTTGACGTTATACTACAGCTCAAAAACTGTTTGTTCGAGGTGGCTTATAAAACATTGCAGACGTTTGCAGTTGTTGATATTTTATTTTAAAATTGTTCATAGTTCAGTTATGATGTGTACCTAAAATAAAGTGCGCCCGAGTGCAACCGTCAGCGCTATAATTTTTTTTAGATGAAATGTCCATTGCAGTTAAACATAGCATTTTGTTTTCGGAGTAGCACAAACACAAAAATTTAAAAAGATTTACGCTAGCACATACGTTTAAACAGTATATTTACGAAAGAAACTATAAATGAACAAGAAGCTAATAAATTATTAACTAATGTTATAAGAAAAAGATAGAATTTCCTTGGAAACAATGTTCTCGCAACATAAAAGAATTTATAGCAAGAAATATAGAGATGGTTAGATCAGAAAGTAGAACTTGCTGGTGCTACTGTTGGTAGTACAGTCCGAAAAAAAGTCCATTTACTAAAAAACAATTTGGTTATTTGGTAGGCCACAAAAAGCATTTGATGAATGTAGACATCAATACCAACTAATACAAAAGTAGTACAAAAGTATTTATTTCAAATCTCTTATCTTTTATATATATCTTCCTATTTTCAGTGTTGGCTTATTTAATATGAATAAAAATCAAAGGTTAACATGTTGTTCCTGAGTAAATGTAATAAATAAACATTATTATTAATATTATTACCTGTACAATAGTACCTACTATCACAACTGCAAAGATTACAAATATCTGAATGTGGACTGGATTTAGACATAAACGGCAATTATTTCGGGCTCCGAACGCAATCGGGACCACTGTGCGTTGGTGGGCATGTTGAGTTGATGAATGATGATACTTTCAAGGTTACCTTGTACAATAAATATATTTAGGTATTATTTATAGAGTACCCGGATGAAAGCAATAAACGTAAAAGCCATAAATTGTATGTAGAAAACTTATATTAATTTATAAGTACACTTCTTATCTTTAGTACATTTTTATTTTCTCTTCTATCACCGAGAAAAGTAATAAAAAAATATCGTCTGCCATTAACCTAATGCCCTAAGTATAGCCTGTCAATTCATCGTGAGAAAACACGCATTGTTGTATGTCAACCTATGCACAATAAACACGCCCTACAAATCACTGGTGTAAAATTACCGGTACCGACAATTGCAATAATTGCACAGAGGGGCAACATGAATTGCATAGTCGTCGCACGACAGTAGGGAATAAGTAGGTAGCGCACAATACATAAAGGAAGAAATGAATGGATATTACTCGCGTTTCGCTATTTCACAACAATAAAAATAAGATCTAATCGCGTCAGTACATACAATAACTCCCTTTTCCGTCTCTTTGATTACGTATTCCCCGAGTATCGAATTCCAACAGGAACGTCACAGGCAGAGATTCGGTCCACGTCATTTCGAGTGACTACTGCTACGGAATAGGTAATTTAACGAGGCACGTCACAACAGCAAACATACCAGATGCTGCTACTGCTGCTACGGCCAGCGCTGTGGCTATGCCGACCGCTCCGGTATTACCTGCCAATACCGTGGGGACAATTGCATAAGTGGCGGCTATTGTCCTCGGACATCTGTTGACAATGGTGGGAATTAAATCGGCCGCTGCAGCGATTATTTGTCGTCGTATTAACCGGCGGGGGTAGAATGCAATTGTCGTTTGTTCCGGGCGTTTACCCAGCGGGCTGAACAGAAATCGCAAATACGATTTAGCATACATGTAGGTACTACCTACTCCATTATTGACGGTGGAGTGTACCAATGGATGTAATATGAAGAGTACGCCTCTCTCTCTCTATATATATGTAAATAATTACTGATTGTAATGTAATTGTCCGTATGTGTGCTGGGAAAATTGCGGCGAAATTGCGCCTCGTTAAGATTTGGTTTGGTTATTTAACGGGATGTGGTTCTGTTGAGTGCTTTTCATTATACGCGAATATTGGACTCTATTTTGAACGTGTTGTAGATTTAATTGCGTTGGAATTTCAGCGGCACTTAAACTCAGAAGCCTTTTGCTGTTAATGAAATAAAAACGCGGTGTTTATCAAAGATATAATGGAAAACAAACGGAATTTTTAGGAAAAAAATTCTTAAATTAACTATATTCTTGTTTAATTACTGAATATAATGGAATTAATGATTGAATTAAAGTCAATATATCCTAGATAGATAGATACTTTATTCCTTATAATTAGAGTGGTCAATTTTCGTCTGCGCGCGCCAGGTCAGAACAAAGTTTCATATATCTGCCATTAACTTTTAATATCAGTATACAATACAGTGTCAGGAAAAAGCAAAATTATTTATTTATTGAACTATAAATATTATATACATGTGAGTTTTTTTATCTTGAGACAACGGAATATCTCTAAAACACTGCATCAATTAAAAAAAGATCTTAATGTGTTGAACACATCTGTTATTGTGCCAATACATAAGAAAGGTGACACTAAATGTTTTTCAAACTATAGACCTATAGCGTTAACTTCTATGATTTCTAAAGTTCTGTAATATTGTATGTTGAATCGCCTAAACGGTTTTATAAATAAATACGATATCATATCACAGTGCCAACACGGTTTCACCAAAGGAAAATTGACGTCTACAGCACTAATTGATTTTTATAATAAGATATTGCAACGGATTGAAAAAAGAGCTGCACCTTTTGGGATCTTTTGTGACTTGCAGAAAGTCTTTGACTGTGTCCATCATAATAAGTTACTGAATAAACTATATGCCTATGGTGTTAGAGGAAACGTTCTTGAATGGTTTACTTCATATTTAAAAACTAGAGTGCAGTTTGTTAAAATATCATTCTTAAACCAAGATCGTAACTTGTTGCCAGCAACATCTCATTGCCTACCTGTACCTAGTGGAATACCGCAGGGGTCCGTACTTGGACCAGTATTATTCAATATGTACATAAACGATATTGCTCTGTTCTTATCTAACGCATATCTTGTTATGTATGCGGACGACATCTCCCTATTGGTTACAGCGCCGTCTGGTGATGCAACACAGCTGGCAAATGATCTATTAGAAAGTCTTTACATGTGGTTTGCAGAAAATGATTTAACCATGAGTTTTGAAAAAAACCAAATTTATGATTTTTCATACTCGGCAGAGATACATCGAAAGACAATCTTTGGAGCTTCACAATTCTACTCTGTCACAGAGTGAATTCACTAGATTTTTAGGCGTTATACTTCACCAGAATCTCCTTTGGAAAGAATATTGTGATGAACTAGCCAAGAAAATTTCTTCAAAAACTTTTCTATTTCGAAGTCTAAAACCTTGTGTATCTACCAGTACTTTGATGACCCCGTATTATGCGGAAATTCAGTCAAGAATTCAGTATGCCATTTTGTGTGGGCTGCACACCCTCACTCCGAGGTGGTCTTTTTGGCGCAGAAAGCGATTGTTAGAGCTATTGCAGGCGTAAAAATTTCCGATTCATGCTGACCGATTTTTTCTCTTTATCAAATGTTACCTCTATCATATTTGTATATCTTAGAAATATGTTGTTATATACAGTGACCGGCATAAATATTGCAACATATGGGAAATTTTTTTATTGTTAAAATATACTAAAACTTTTTTGTGGGAATAGGTTGTGCATGTCTAGAAACCTCAAAATCTATTTTGACACATGTCACGTGACCACTAGTATGGCGGTAAATTTAAAAAATATGCCGTGAATCTGCAAAAAGTGAGGTTAGATGGCATGATATCGAAAAAAGTTATTTGAAAAAGTTGCTTAGAATTCAATTTTGAGGCTGTATGCAAATTTTTGTAAACATATTAAAAAAAAATTAAAATCACAATTTTTCCAAATATTGTTTTATTGAATTACATATTTCCGGTTTTTCGCTCTTAGGAGTTCAACTGCAGTACTACTTCCAAATTTGGTTGATACTCAAACAGTTTTGTCAATTTTTGCATAATTAAGATAGCGAAAACTGAAAAGTATGTTTTCAATGTGACAATTGTTGTTGCAAGGGACTATATCTATTAGTAATAAATAAAATTTTACAAACATTTTCTCTTAAACCACTTAGCAGACATTCTTTTTAAAATGCTGACATGCACACATATGGCACCAGGACTAGAAATGATTTGCATAGACCAGAATGTAAGTTACATCTTACTCGCTTGGGCCCTGAAAATTTAGGTATCAAAATTTTCAGATATCCGCTATCCTATGTATTGACAATTCCTATAGAGAATTTAGGAAAACATTAATAACTTTTCTCAAATGAAACAATTTTTATTCTGTAGATGAATTCTTTAATTATTAAGTTTGCTTACTTTCGTTTTAGTTTTTAATTATGTTGGATATTTTTGTTTTTTCCTTCTTTTCTGTATTTTTTTCTAGACTTGTTACATACAGAACTGTGTCACAGTAACCCATAAATTATTATTATTACTATTATAAGATTTGTTATAATGTAGGGGGCTCACTGAATGGTGCCGAACTCGACTACTTCTGAAATCTTAAATGGGAACCCCCATTTTCTATTGCAGATTCGGATTCTACGCCATCCAGTATATAGTTTTCGTTTGAAACTTTTTTTCGATTCGTAACAGATTGCGCTATAATCGCAAAAAATCTGATCGTGAACGTCAAGAAAAAATACACAAAAAAGAGAAGCAAGCAAACATGATTTTGGATTTTTTTTTTTATTTTAACATAAACTAACATTTCAAAAAGCCATTCTGTCAATCAAAACCAGCTGCTTTGCTAAACGGATAACCGTTCCATCGTAACAGATAACCGATAGCCACAGGGATAACCGTTCCGCCGCAATAGATAATCGACTGATTATAGCCTATTAATTGCAGCCAATAGCCATTATATTTTTGTATCAGTCGGCTATCTGTTGCGATGGAATAGCTATTTGAATGACTACCCGTTAGGGCACGGGGGTGCAGGAACCGGTGCCAAAAGTCACACTGTTAAGTATTGCAACGCTGTACTCATATGTCTGGAAATAGTTACGATAATTACGTCTTTAGTAAAAAATAATATTTAAAATGTAATTATCATGTTAAGTCATCGTCCTTAGTTGTTTGAAAGCTGTTTGTACATTTTCCAAAGAGAAAGCTGTTCACCCTTATACAATCTTAACGGTTTAGGTATTGTTTAATGGTTGTGTAAGTAAGCTTAAAATATCAAAGTACCACTCTACTCATTTGATCTCTCTCAACCCTTCTAATTATTTAATTAGCGTTAATTAATTAACGCATGTTTAGTGGCTTAATGTCGTCCTATAATTATTTTTGTTCTTTACAGACAAATATTGTAGCTTCAGATCCACAATTTAGCAAAGATCTTCACTATAGTAATGAGATTTCCACCTTAAACTCTCATTAAATTATTCTTCCACAGAAACAATTACTTTATAACTTATTTTTAATCGCGAAAATTTTATCAAAATTTGACGTTAATTAGTTTCAATTAAAGCATGTTTTTTTTTTAAAGAAATTACTCGGAAAGGTAAAGAATCTGTTGCCGTTGGATTGCGATCACTTCATTTTTAGATTTTATTTAAAGATTTTTATTTCATTTAATTTAAGAATTAGACTCTGCAACGCCATCTAGCAGTGAGGTTTAGAACTCCTTAGTCGTCACAACGCATCTTACCGCGATAGCAAAATTTAATGTTTCATTTTCGTCATTTACTTCCAAATTAATTAGTAATTCCTTGTCAGTTAAATTTGCTTTTCATTCTTCAATAATTAGTTCAAGTTTCATTCATTAAAACCGTTTCTTTTGTGTAAATTATTCCGCATTGTTAAGTTTGTCCGTGACTTATTTTGATTCACGTTATATCTTCCGACTTCCGCCCTTTCGCTAGCTAAGTAAGGGAGACGGACAGGGTCACACACCATCTTACACGCGCTGTTCAAGTTACTCCGTGCAATTAAATTTATGACCACATTGTGGGATTTTGTCGCGCGAGAAACTTTTAATATCGAGTGCATTTTTGTTCCGTTTACCTGGGGTGCCAGGAGTTTTGTGTCCATTGCATCGATATTCCTGAATAGGGTTTTGAAACAGCAACGTCGAGCCGGCATTTCATTTTGTTAATGGCGTCATCTTAGGTCACTGGTAAGCGGACTTTTGTTGTTAATTTTATTAGTTTAGTAATCCGATCCTATCTTAGGACCTATTATTATCATCTATCATCTACTACTATTATCTATTATCTACTATCTACCACTACTTTATTTTGGCGTTGAGTGAAACCAAGAGGGTGAACGAAGTACTCAATTTAGGAGACCAAATCCGGATCGTTGAATTCGAAAGGGGACCACGCCTTGATATCAGCGTACCGCGCTCAAACCACCCTTCTGGACACAATTACAGCGACCCTCCAAGACATCTACCAGCTAAGTCGAATTTAATTTTTAACCCTAGTCCTACCAACGTTTTATCGTAACGTGTCCTATCAAGGTGTGCCTCACAGGCACACATCTATTTGTACACATTGTTGATGTAAATAATAGCAAAATATGCATTATTTATTTCATGTAGTAGGTATACAGTAAGATTAAAAACATATAGAAGAATATGTGTGTCAGAAGATATAATTTAAAAATAGTACAAGATAGTAAAATATTTGAAAGTTATTTATGTAGTTGCAATTTGTGCACGTGAGTATTTTCTCTGAATGTTCACCACAACCGTTTGCTTACACTTATCACATAATGTGTTTGACATTCTGCTTTCTTTGATGGGCAAATATAGCACCGTTTTCGTTTTCTTACTTCTCGAGCCGAAGACTCCCCTGGTTGGTACTGATTCAACGTAGTTTGTATCATGAAGTATGACTTTTATGCAAGCCACTCAAACTACGACGTCTAATTTGCCCCAGTAATAATTCTGTTGTAATTTCTCGTAAGAAAATTTTGCGAAGTCTTCGTTTTTTGGAAATATGCCAGTCAGATGGATATTTCTCCAAATGACAAATGAAGCTACTCACACACATCAATTATATTGAAAAAATAGACAAAGGCCACCTATTAGTTTTGCGTTTCACTGAATATGTATGTACCATCTGATCAAGTGTATCCACCCTCCTTTCGTGGAATTGTAGTACTTATTGATTTCAGATTATTTTTTATTTTCTTCATCAATGGTGGAGTCGTTGTGCATTGTAGATAATAATATGACACAGCGATTTTTCTTAGGTACATAAGATACAAAGTCATTGTCTTCTGAAAACCAAACAGTTGCTTTCAATATTCCGTCGCCTGTGAGGTAAAAATTTGGTGGTATGCAGCGCTTATTTTTTCTGAGCGTTCCTACACAGTTAGGTCTTTGGTAAGCAATGGATGCAAGCTCGTAGCTGGTGAAGAAGTTGTCGAAGTAATATTCCTTTTAGTTCCAGAAAGGTTTCACAAGGTCTTCAACCACCTTTTGCGCTAAGTTTTCTGCTCTGTTGAGACTTCTTTTCCTAAGTAGGTATACCACGTAATGGATAACTAGTTCACTATCGCATATCCACCAAATTTTCATACCGTACTTATCTGGCTTGCTTGGCAGGTACTGTCGGAAAGATACACGACCTCTAAAAGGCACAGTTGTTCATCGATGGTTAGATTACTGCCAGGAAGATAATATTTTAGCAAGTTTGTATTAACACGGTCCCACAGGTCTCTAATTGGTGCCAACTTCTCCTTTCGCTTCGGAGGGTTCTGGTCGCTTTATCGTCAAAACGAATAAATCTTAGTAATTGAGTAATCTATTTCGTGACATACACGCTCGATAAACAGGATTTCCATATAAAGGATTCCATAGCTCATTATAGTCCACCATTCCTTGTTTATTTCTTCCAGCAATAATCAAAAGGCCCAAGAAAGCACGGATTTCAACGTCGTCAACTGGTTCCACAAATCGCCAAGATACGAACAGCCTCCTTATTAGTGAAAGTAACCACAAACCAATAACCGTATCATCAAAAACAAATTGAATGCGTCACAAGGAGTATAACATGCACTCCAGGTGGAGTTTCACTTTGTTCAAAGCTGTTGTAATTATGTTGTGTGCAGTGTTTTTCCCTTGGCAATCGGCGTGGCATTCACTCGGTACCATCTTTTCCATAAAAGTTTGCGAATGGCGGGAGGTTCATCATTAGCATCACTATCGTCACTTCCTTCTTGTTCATCGCTTTCTTCATCGCCAGTTTCTTGATAATCCGCTTCACTAGAAGAGGTTTCGTCATTAGGCTCTTCTTCATCTTCACCATCATTTACCATTCCTTCCAAATCTCATCGCTTTCGTACAATGCATCGAGCAACTCCTTTTCAGTTAGTGGCCGGCGTCGGTCAGTCAACCAATGGTCATACTTTCTGCATAAATTTCAAAACAAATAAGCATAAACAACAAATCTATTTTTACTGGGGTCAATCAAAACTTTATTTGCTTACCTGGTCTATACTATACTCTCCACTAGGTAAAAGAAATAAAATTAACCAATAGACACCTAAAACGGCCAATGCGTTCGTTAGGAAAGTCATAAATACACTGATAGCAATGCAGTTTGTAAGCTGACTGTTTTAGCAAACGCATTAGGGAATTCCCTTCATATGCAACTGGAAGTTCTTATATACAAGGGGAAAGTCCGAAATATAAAGCATATCTTATTACGGGGATTTACCCAATACTAGTTTTAAATAAGTAGCAATGCATTTTTATGTATAATAACAGTATGTGCCTCAAAGACACACCTTGGTAGGACGTGTCGGTAAATTATGTTTAATTTTTTAGTAAAATGGAAAATATTTTTAAAAAATTTTTATGTAATTCTGTGTTAAATAGTTTATTTTGAGAATACAAAAATCCTCCAGTCTGTGGGCAGTTAACTTACAAAGTTCCAGCAATTTCAAAATCAATTGTGCCTCAAAAGCACACCTTGGTAGGTTTAGGGTTAATTTTATTATTCTCTTTGCACCAAAATTTAATATTTCATTATTTTATTTCATTTTTTTATTATAAATCCTATCACATCCAATACAAACTCCGGCAATATTAGTAATCTCGATATTTAAACTTAACCTCTATATTTCGAAATTAGATTATAATTAATAGTTTAATTTAAGTACGCAAGTTATCGTATCATCGTAACCCATGTTAAGAGTTGTTAATTGCAATTCATTGTATTTATTTCTTTTTTTATCTTGATTGTTTTGTATTTGTGTTATCAAATATACAGTGTCATCCAAAAATTTGTGTGTCGAACCAAATTATTTCGATCCAAGACCCTTACGCTTGAGAGCGAGCGAACCCCGTAACAAATCAATAATCTAAAACACACAGAAAAAAATAATCTAAAAAGAAACCACGATAGTATGATAAATATGAATATATCATCTATACAATTTTCTTTTACATTATTTCTTTTCACCCTACGTATGCTATTAAGAAACTTGACATTTTCCAATTACTTCCTAACGCCAACTACCTGCGTGCTCCATAACTTATCCGCTCAGCTCTTGTGCGCTATGATGGATAATCCCGGAAGCCGTGCCACTGGGCCACTTCCGCCAGAGGCGATAGTGCAGCTGGACGTCGGGAATTACACTCCTATCGGAATTTAACCGAACGTCCGGTCAAATGGCATTAAAACGATAGCAAATGGAAACGTGACATCTTCCCAGTCGGATTAGTCCAATTAAAAGCGGCCTGGCTCACATATTTTCGACCGTATACCTCATACTACCGCTTGCGAATCTCGTTATATTCGAGTAGTGTACGTGTTGGAACGTGTGTGTCGACCGCCCGGGACTTAATTAAAAAGTTGACAATGCGATGCTATAGGCGTAGAGGGCGAATGACCGACGCTTCTCCTCGTCGTTTTTGCATATGGAGATCGTTAGGACGAGGCACCAGCATGTGGCGCCCATCGACGTTTATCGACGGATATTAAAGAAACGATCGCTCGACTGCACGCAAACGATGGATCGTATTTTCGTGTAGTTTCTTTTTTTTTTTTGTACGTCATCGATGAAGATTATTAAAATTTTAGAAGCCGGCCGTGTCTGTGAATAATTTCCTACGAGACTGGATTAATGAATTAACGATGCAAGTGCAGCAGATGTGAAAGACAGCGAGGAAAGCATAAAAATAAAATCAATAAGAAAATATTGATATTAGTAGTAGTAGCAGTAGTAGTGGTAGCAGTAGTAGTAGTAATGTTTATTTAATGCAATAAAGATTACATTAAAAGTCAAATAATACATTTAAAATGTATATACTGTTATGGAGAGATTATTTGATATTCTACTATTATTTAAAAAAGGAATGTCACATTCGACTTAATTATATTTTTAAAACTTATTAGTTAGAATAGAAAAAGGAATAATAATCATAGCAGCAGACAGCTAGACGATGTCCAGGTGATGTAGGTAACTCTGCATTTGGCAGGTCCTTCAAGGCTTTTTCCCTAGAATTTTCCCTTCAGGAAGCAAGATGATCAGCAGTCGATACACATTACACATCGAAAATGGAATATTAGAATTGAATAGTATAATTTTTACAATAGATTTTGACAGATCAAATTTGGATCCACGTTTAATTCATGTGAACAGTTGTAATTTCTTTTACAGAGTATTTATTTCTTTAAAATTTTGTTTAATAATGTTTTTATATGCATTAGCAGTCAATTGCTTTGATATGTCAACAGACAGACATGGGAATTGCTGGAAATTGAGTTCTGTAAAATTCTATGTGTATAAATGGTTGCTACCTTTAGGCACAGTAATGTATTTTTAAGAATTATTAATTTTATATAGAATAAGCGTTTAAAAATTTCAAATGTATTTTTCTCAATAATTCAGAGAAATCATACCTTTGTTATATAAAAGTGTAGGTGATTAACAGATTTGTAAATTTATATTAATTTCACTTCGTTGAAACATACGATAGTCCTGTCGACACATGGCCAATTCTATATGTAAACAAATGGAGGTTCCTCATTTTGGTTATAATACGATTTTCACAAAAGACAGTTGGACTCCTTGCTGGTGACAATCGTTTCAAGTCAGTTAAAACAATTTCAATTCGAACCATTCAATAACCGACCTGTTCGAGACAGCAGATTTCCGTTTGTTCTCGTAAAAATTAACGGCTATTTCGATCAAAATCCAATTTTATCCAAATTTACAACCAAAAATAATGGTTAATTGTTAAACAAAGTTTTTCACATAAATTTATTCCAAATTACACACGATTTTGGGTAATTTTTCTTCACGGACGATTTTTCCGAGTAATGTTCCTGTCCTGAGCGACCCATCCTCTGACCTATGTATCTACGAGGTACGAGGGCCCATATCCGACTTGAACAGTCCTGACACCGATGATCGCAGAATTCGGCTCTGTAAAAAAGGTACTCCTCGTCAAATCTACCTAAAAAATAAACGTATTATTTCAATTCTAATCTAAATGGAATTATACTTATAAGAAATTTTATTTTAATCCGTTCTGCAAAATTTGAGGTTAGAAAATCGTTTCTAACATAGCTAAGCGGTCTCCAGTTACTTTGGGGAAATTTGTGTAATTAGGTTTATAAGTATTTGTTATGTTTTTACGTTACGACCAATATCCAGTGATTTACATCAAGGTTGGTACTCTGTTTCACACGTTTAGTCAAATCTAATATAATCATTTGAACGGTCAGAAAACGCGGGATTTTTAAAATTATTTCAAACGTAAATTAAAGTAAGAAACTATGAATTTGAATTGCAAAAGTGGAATTACTTAATGAAACTTTAGTGTTATTAATTAAACGGACTCACGGACTTACCTGAGATTATTATTCCATAGATTATGTCTGATATTTAACAAGTCACATTTTTGAATTGATTTAATTAATAAAGTCACTTTATTTCGCACTTAAATGTTTCATTTACACATAAGGGATTGAATAAGATTAAGGCACGACATTATCATGCCTATGAGAGCATTTAAACTGGTCTTAAACATTGAATTTGGGGGAGAGGACAATTGACAACATCATCCCACCGCATCCCTATGCGTACTGAGTTAAAATATAAGAAAGTAACGAGCTATTCAATATTTTTTTTATGTTCACCGCCCCTCGAATCGGAAATTTCTCGCCCTGCATGCCATCTGGCTGGTGAGACAGAACACTTCTAAATCAAAATTATAGAAAATAGATGACACTGGCATATATAAAACTTGATTTTTTTTTTTAATTCAATTAATGTATTTCTATTAAAATTAATTTTTTTAATCCGGGCTGTATGCTACTGTGTAGCGTAACAATACATATACATACAGAATACATGTAAATGAGACAAACAAGACAAGAAATACATACATGTGTTTAAACACACAACCCTATCTATATGGTGAGCATTGATAATTTAAAAAATCGTCTACACTATAAAATGCATTGTGTAGAAGAAAACGTTTGATTGTATTCAGATAATTACTTTGGGTTTTTATTTTAGAAAAAATAAATTTTATTGCTTGTATTTTATTATAAATTTTGGGTCCTCAATAATCATGTACTCTGGGTGGTCGTGAAACGATGATACGGCACTTCAGCAAGTTCTTCCACGCGTAAAAATACGTATGCCGTTTTCACCACTTTTTTGTGAAGTTTATTTCATTTTTATCAAGTATGCTGCAACTTAAAGATGAAAATGGAAGGTAGTGTTAGAATGTTTTTCGTAATGAAATAAGTTTTGCACGAATATCTGGTCTAAATTGCATAAACTCTTATAGCGCGTTCTGGAGCAGAAAATCCTTCCATGTCCTGCTAAGGATGTCCCAAAACTCGATGCCATAAGACACACACTGTGAAAATTGCAAAGTAGGTGGCACGGGCGCCTGGTAGGTAGATATGGTATGTTTCTTCGAATGCTGTATATTGCTGCATTTAATTAATTTGCATTTCACTTATGTGTGTTTTCAATTTTAATTATTATTATATAAGGCCTAAGATTTTATGTTCTCTGTTTCCACTTCTTTTTGTTGTAAATTCTAGTTTTTGTGTCTTATTTTATGTTAATTTAGTTGACTCAGGAGAACCATTCTTCTGCCTGTTTATACTGGCTTCAGATTTTTTCAGTCTATTCGCTTCAGTAGTTGCTCTTACTAAGATGACGTAGCATCTGCAACAAACAGACTCGATCCGTCCAGATTCGTATTAATCGTTGATATATATTATCAACAACAGAGCCCAAGCACCGATCCCTGCGGAACACCCTGCTGTCACTAAGTATCTTAGATCTTCGTCCGAACTCTACATATTGGTTTCTATCTTTGGATATGGTGCAATTAACTGATATCCGACGCTCTTAACTCCATAGTGGTACACATTTGACAGAACAATAGAAGTTGGACGTATGGAAGGCACGTGTTAAATCGTAACAGTTCAATTCAAGCTATCATGTTTGTCAAATGCGTCCAGTAAGCAATCCAAGATGTCGGCTACACCACTACATGTCGTTCTATTTCTTCTATGCCCATGTTGGGCCTTAGAAAGCAAGTTATTTTTTACAAAATAGCCCAGCAGGCGATCGGCAATTGCATATTCTATAACTTTCGACATGGCTGGTAATACTGAAATGGGCCTGTAGTTCTCTGGGTTATTAACATCTCCTTTCTTATGAATAGGAACTACTCTAGATATCTTTAATGCCTCAGAGAATTCACCGTCTAGTATACACTTATTTATTAGGTCTGTTAGGGGAGCGTAAATAGCATCAGAAACATTTTTCATCATTTTGGTTGATAAACCATAACAATCTAAAGCACTCTTTGCTTTGATTTTGCTTATTATTTTGCTCACCTCATTTTCCGATACCGGTGCAAAAAAACATGATGAGTTTCTCTCTATAAGAACCTTCGACAGAAATTCCATGTGTGTTTTTGTGCCAGTGTCTAATTTTAATTCATTTTGCACAAAGGTTTGATTTAACTGATCTGGGTTCACTCCCGTTGTGCGTGTATGTTGACTTTTGCACTTAGTTTCTTTCTTTATAATTTCCTATATTGTCTTTTGTTTATTATTTGAGGTATTTATTTTATTCAAGTAATTTTCCCTGGCTTCTCGGTCAACTTGTTGTTTGTATTGTTCCTTGTAATCGTAATATTTTTTATACGCACCAGCATCTTTTGAAACTATGGCAATGGTTAATGACAAAAAAGAAATAGGAAAATGGCTTACCTCTCATTCTCTCCATTGGCTGATGAAGTTTTAAGTAATTTTAAGAACTTGCCATGGCTATGAATAATATCTTTCGAGACTAGGTTAATAAATTAACGATGCAAGTGCAGAAAGACATCGAGAGAGTTATATGGATAAAATCGATAAGGTAATCTTGACATTAATAACGATAATAAAAAGAAATATAATTTTATAGTATAACTAACTACTTTGTTCCTCCGAGAACTATTTTGCCTGTTCTCGCCGTGGTAATATTTGCCGCTACAAATGAATAACAATTAACAACGAGGCAATCTATTATAAGCGTTTTATCTGAATGTCGACGGTGAACGACATCATTTAAAATCAACTTCAATCTTGCCGATTTGGTACACTTGAACGCTGGCACAACGTTTGTAAGTCACGAAGGTTCTACAACAAGAATTATACATCTTCAAGGTATTTGTAGAATTAGATAAAACATCTAATCATATTAGTTTATAGGCATATATTGAATTTTTATATATAAACACCTAACTACTGTTTTGTGGTAAAAGAACTAATTAATGTTATACTTACTGCTGTGGCCTGGCACCCCGGTTGTCGTAAATTCAGTGTTCCGATTTGCCTTTATCAATGTTTCGGGAAGATTTTCTCAGATATTTTATATTGTATAAGATTTAGTTATTGTTTTGAATTGTTTAATTTATTTATTTAAATGTTCAGTTGTTTTAAATTCGATTTCACTCTTTAATATATTTTTATTTGCTCATGTAGTTCATGTCCCTCTTTGTAGTTGTCTTCTATGATTTTTAGGCGTAGCGCACGCAGCTGTAGAATATTATATGTATGCGGTTGTTTAACCCTGTGAGGCTAGTTTTTTCGATTGACGAGCGAGTAAGTACATGTATTTTTATTTTCATTGCTGCCATTTTGTTTATACTTATGATTTAAGAGATTTGAATTCGCGTATTTTGGTTTATTTCGTCCATCTAGGAACTCGTTTAATAATAATTGTTATTGTATTGTTGTGTACACATTTAGATATAAGATCAGTTATTATTTTCGTGCAGGAAGATATATTTAGTTAATAGAGTTAATATTTCGTGAATAGAAGCATTGTGTCTGTATTTAAATTTGGATTTTTGTGTAAATAGGACTATCTTCCTGAACTATTTTACCTTTTTGCTTTGTTAAAGGATTTAGCATTGTCCTTTTGTAAATTTAGAGTCTAATGCAGTTTTGATTTTTAACGTCATTGTAATTTTTGTTCTTTTATTTTTGATTAAACCTTTTCAATTTTTGGAGTAAAAAAGAAAGTCAGATTTCTTTCACCCACAGTTTACTTTTCGTGATTAGTTTTAATTTGTATGGGTAACCCTAAGTTTAATTGTTCTTTTGCGCCCATTTATTTTTCCATTCAGCTAGCTAAGTTTTATTTTTCATTTTTATTAATTCGTTTTGCATTTTCTTTGGTACCTTCAGTACACAGCAATCTTCAAGTCCTTTTTAACTTTAATTATTTTTTTCTTTCTTTTTAACCACTAGTTTTTGATTATTTTGTAATCATTCAACACGAAGGCACATTGTTCGACTCTTCGGCTGTTGTCATATACAATCATATGTTTGTAGATTTTCTGCAACCACGTTCATACTATTCAACTTTCATACTGTTCAAGATACATACCTGCCTGGTACTTGTAAAATTTACTCTTTAACGTTCTGCTGTGGTTAGACAACCCAATTTGCTGGTTATTGGTTGTGTTCCTTGGTAAAACAGCTGTTGTTCAGTTTACCGAGAATTTTTCACAATTTTTAATTTTGTTTTGTATAAATTTTAGTTTAAAGTTTATTGAATCATTTTTAATTTATGTGTTGTTTTTTTTTAAATTAATTCCATTCATTTATTTGTCTAGTGTTCGCTAGTGTTGTTTTAATGCGGATTCTATTGAATATTGGCGTTTTGTTTATACGACTGCGTTGTACGATGTTGAGAAAGGAGTTTTTTTAAGAAAAACTGTTGTAGAATTTTGTCAGGGAGTTCCTTGTTCGACTATTGACGTGAGTAGACGTATTTTTGTATATCTTTGTTGCCATTTTGTAATTCATTTAATATTGAAATTTTATTCTGTAATTCAATCCATCAAGGAATTCATATTGTGATAATTGTTAATATATTGAAGAGTGCACTTTATAGATATAAGATCAATTATTATTTTTTGTTTAGGAAGATATTTATTTTAGTTTATTTTTTTCTCATTATAGTTTAAAGAGTTAATTTTTCCGTTATCCAATTTTGCTGTTTCATTTTTAATTATCAATCACCTCTGTTGGGTGAGTAGAAGCTTTGCTCTTGCATTTAGTTTTTCAATTTTGTAAATTTATAGTAATTGTCCACGCTTAGTTTATTGTTAGTTTTGTGAAACCACGTGGATAAAAAATTCAAAGGTTGTGTATTTTGGATTATCTTCCTGGATAAACTAAATTTTTGCGTTGCATAGGAAATAGCATTTGCAATGTCCTATTTTAATTTAGTGTCAAGTGCAGTTTTTATTTTAGCCCCGAACCTTCAGTTCACGGTTTTTTCTGCACAATCTGTAATTTAGCCTGTTGTTGAAATAAATTGATTGTTAATTTGCGTTTTTGGGTCAAAATTCTGTTCTTTTATTTTTTTTAAACCTTTTTAATTTTTCGGGTATTTAAGGAAGTTTGATTTCAATCACTCACAATTTACTTTTCGTGGTTAGATTCAAATTTTAATTCGCCAGGGTAACTCTGAGGTTAATAGTTCTTTTGCGTTCTTTAAAATTTTATCCGTTGAGCTAGCTAATTTAATTTTTCTTTTTCTTTGTAATATTCATTTTGCTTTTTCAATTAGGGGAGGGTGGTGCAAAACGGGGCCACGAGGCATGATGGGGACATCGTCTTATCTACAAAACGGCAGTAAGCATCTGTCAAATAATAGCAGTCCTAATATTGACAAATGCTGTTTTATGTTTGTTGTAATGTGGGAAACTTTACTATTCGTAATAATAAAGTTATTGCTGTTTGTGCGTGAACTTTGCAATTTCCAGAATTTAGTTATTATTTTGATGGTAATTCCAACGGCCAGTATCGTAAGCACGTAAAGCAAGTAAATTATTTACAACTACACTTTTTTGTGCTTATTAATTGACATGTATTTTCTATAGTGTGTTATTTGTTTATTTCAAATATGTTATTATAACATAACCAGAAAATGTCCCAAAGAGGCAAAGATGGGCTATTGGGTATGGGGCAACATGGGACATCATTACTCACTCTTCAGTCTGATCCGTTATGCCTGGATATGCCATTATGTTTTCTCGAAGACATAATGCCTATTTCTCATGTTAGGAATAAAGTACAGGTTCAATCAAAGCGTAACAAGGGAAAGACAACAATTCTTACAAGCACAATGTATAAAAATCTGCTACAAGAAAATAGAAGTCTGGAGAATCTCTGAGGCAACTAGAAGTGCTGAGGGAGAGTTAAAGGACAAGAAAATGACAAAGAAGAAAACAGAAGAGATCAAGAAGCCGAATTTTGTAAGGAAAGCAAAGAGATAGATTTTTAGATAACGTCAAGGAAATAACAAGTTCTCTGTTGAGGAAGATGACGCCCAATGTTAGTATTGTAAGGGGAAGTATTGATACAATGCCATCGATGGCGAGGTTGGGTACATAGAGGCTGTGCGAATAACGTGGATGAGTTCGTCTTCTAATTGTCTCAATTGTGAAGATTAAGTTTATTATTATCGTTATTGTATTTTTTTTATTTTAAGTAGTTCCGCTTTAAAGAGTTTAAGCTTTGTTCCTGCATGTTTTTAAGAATATTTTAAGAATCCATTTTTTTTATCTATTACCTAGATTTATGGTACGACCCATTCTTAACTCACCTGGAGCCCCATCTTGCCCCCATGGTGGGGCAAGATGGTGTATTTACACATTTCTTTTCAAAATTTTCTCACAACATCAAGAGTACCCATCGAAAAATTGTAAATTCATCCATCAATAGATAAATGTTTAAAGATTACAACAAGCGTACTTAGAACTTGTATTAATTTCAAATTTTTTTTTTGCAATCCTGATGCCGCTTAATGTTCCCATCTTGCCCCATCTTCCCCTAATTCAATCAGTACACAGCAGTTCGTTGTCGGCCTCACCAGATTTAAATCAATTAATAATTTTAATTAACAGAAATAAATGCCTGGTTGCTGTATATATTTCATGATTTAGTGGCATATCTCTTATGGCTATTGTTGTTTGTCAATATTGTTTGTATCTCATTTAATTTTATTTACACATCTTTATCACGTTTATTTAGACATTTATTATCATTATTATTATTAATATTATTAAATATTAACAGTAGTTATCTGTTGTGTTTGACTGTTGCTGATATCCTGACCTCCCTACCGTTGGTCATCCGTTGGCGCCCATTTTTATATTTTTATTACGAACTCACACCCAGCCTCCGATTTAAGCAGCGCTAGGGTTTGAACTAATTCCTTGTGAGATCGGTTTCTTCACAGGAAGAGGTAACTGTCGCAAGAGCTTCACTTACTATGTATACCAAGTTTCTATACTAATAATAATAACTGCGTAAGGAAAAATAGTTTGCAATCAGCACCATAACCCCTACATTAACAGTTAATTAATAAGTACAAAGAAAGACTTCAGGTATTCCACTTCCTCTCTGGCTATTAGGCGCGTTTGCTACGCAAGAGAGAATCGAAAATTAATACCATCCAATGCGTAATGGACTGGAATCGTTCGACAACTCCAATTATACACTCAAAGAGGTAAAACAGTCCATCCGCCTTGAACCAATATTTCCATCCGTCTGATGCCGCTCTGTGCTAGTTGAAATCTTGCGAATAACTTCACCGTTCTCCGAACTGTTTGTATACGGTCGTTCGACTCAGTTCGTTATTGACTAGGACGGTCTTGTTTACTCTGCTTCGCTTTACCGAATAAGTCTTTTCAGTACCACCTACATGCACGTATGATGAGAAAAACGAGTTCACGAAGAATTCTCCGAAGTCTAACGAATATAAAGTAGAGGCATACGTGATGTTCTCGGGCCGCGTAGCAATAAATCGCGACCGTTTCGCGTTTACAATATCGCGGGCCGTTAAGATTAAACAGCGTAGAAGTTATTCGTCCTTGCCGGGGCGTTCTAGGAAGCGGCCCCGAATCGATAAAATCGAGAACGGCGCGGCGTTCGCGTCGGCTATTGAATTTTTCATTCTCGCTAACTCGGCGCGCTTCGGATTATCGCCAGGGAGAAGAATGCGGACATTTCAATGGAGAGACCTCTGGAATTGAGGGAATTTGAGAGGCAATAATTGTCCGGGTTTTAATTATTCGCTGTGTAAGGTCGCTTATTGGCGGGCGGCGGGCTTTCATATTAATCGAAGGATGATGGGTAAGAGGAGATCAGTCGGTCGGTAAATAAGGTCTACTCTAATAAGAGATTGCTTCCGAGCGAAGAGGAAAAAATCGGAATCTGCAGGGAGGAAGGGATGGGGATTGAGGAAATCTAAATGTAAATGAAATATAAAACGGTTGATTTTTTTTTAAATACAAAAAAAAAATATATGA
The DNA here is from genome assembly GCA_004143645.1 of Protaetia brevitarsis. NCBI lineage: Eukaryota > Metazoa > Arthropoda > Insecta > Coleoptera > Scarabaeidae > Protaetia > Protaetia brevitarsis. The sequence continues at coordinate 39,787 of RXPK01003358.1, forward strand.
AAGCATAATTTTAAACAAAATTTTAATGATTAGACTGAACGAAAATCAGAGTTTTTTTTTTATTTCCAACATCGCTTTAAAAAAATTTAAAATTAATCTCTCCATAAAGACTTGCACTTTTCCTGATCGTTGGAAAACGACGAGAGTAGTTCCTGTTCACAAGAGAGAAGATCGTGCGTCATTGTCCAACTACAAACCTATATCTGTTATCTCCAACCTTTCCAAGGTTTATGAAAAAGTTTTATATGCAGCTATATACACCCACACTCGTTCCTTCGTATCACCTAACCAACATGGTTTTATTTCTGGTCGCTCAACTGTCACAAACTTGGCTACCTTGGCACAGTATGTGGGTGAAGTACTTGATAGAAAGGGGAGAGTTGACGTAATATACACTGACTTTTCAAAAGCTTTTCACTCTATCGATCATGAAATCCTATTGTATAAATTATCTTCTTTTGGATTTGTTCCCTCTTCCCTAAACCTCTTACGATCTTACCTATCACAGAGACGGTGTTATGTGACGTACAATGGCTATGTGTCGGACGACTTCTTCCCGACTTCTGGCGTACCTCAGGGATCGAATCTTGGCCCTTTATTATTTGTGTTATTCATAAACGATTTATTACTGAAAATCGATTGTCCGATCCTTGGGTATGCGGATGACATTAAGATTTTTTCTGAAGTTGCTTCTGCTGCGGATGCGGACAGTCTACAACGTAACCTTAACATACTCCATCAATGGTGTTACACAAATAAGTTTAAATTGAACATCAAGAAGTGTTGTGTTGTAACATATTCACGATCAAGCCAAATTTCTGCAACATCGTATCAGATTAATGGCACTGAGTTGAGATCAGCTTCAGAGATTGAGGATCTTGATATAATATTTGACTCTGGGCTGACCTTCAAGTCACATCTGTCACATGTTTGCTCTGATGGATGTAAGGCATTGGGATTTTTAATGCGAATTTCAAAATTTTTTGCTAACGTCGCAATACTCAAAAGCATTTACTTTGCCTATGTAATAAGCAAAATGGAATACGCCTGCTTAGTTTGGTATCCTTTGTATGGCTTCGGATATCCTGCCCCTGGATCGTATTCACCGAAAATTTTTGAAATATCTTTCTTTCAAATTGGACGGAGTATATCCAGAGCGAGGAACTTCGCAGGATGAACTTCTATCAATACATGGAATACTTTCTTTCAGTGCGAGGAGGATAAGGATCTGTGAGAAATTCTTGACGAAACTTTTGGAGAACCGTGTCGATTGTCCGTTCGTGCTCGAGCGTATGTCCTTTCTTGTCCCAAGACCGAATGCGAGGTACGAGTCTACCTTCGTTGTTCCTTTTACCAGAACGAATTACACAAAACGACTACCAACATATTCTCTTTCGAAACTGGGTAACCAAATGCTGGATAATCTCGACTGATTTAGTTTTCTCTTTCTGTATTAATGTTGCTGTCTTTTTTTTTGTATTGTAAATTACATTTATTTTATCTGTTTAATCTAAGTATTTTTCATTATTTCTCTTTTTTATAGTATGTACATATTTCTGATTATTGTTTGTCCTGTTATTGGGCTTTGACCTGTTGGGCAATAACGATTATTATTATTATTATTATTATTATTATTATTATTATTATTATTATTATTATTATTAAATCGTTTAGGAACGAAAAATTAACTTTTTTTTAGTGATTTACCAAAAACGTGCAAATTAATCTTATTGTTAACGCTAATAGTACTTATTAAACTGCATCTCACTGTAAACGAAAAATTAAATAAAATGGACAATTAAGCTTTCATTTTATTACAAATTCTTTAAAGAAAGAATAAGCAAGTAAACCGCTTGTTTTTCAATACTCTTATTTTTCATATTATCTTACTACTAAAAGAGTAAACTGGCATCGATATTTGTAAAAATAAAAAAGATATTTAAAGAGTGTAGACATTTATTTATTGATTTAATAATAAGTTATACAGGCTGAGTTTTTTATCTTGAGACGACGGAATATCTCTAAAACACTGCATCAAATCAAAAAAAGATCTTAATAAGATTTGTTATAATCTATGAGGCTCACTAAATGGTGCCGAACTCGATCCCCCTCCGCCCTCCCTCCCTCCCCCTAGAGTGGGAGGGGAGACAACTTGGAATGAGGACTTTGAACTCTTAAATGGGAACCCCATTTTGTATTGCACATTCGGATTCTACGCCATCAAGTATGTAGTTTTTGTTTGAAACTTTTTTTTCGATTCGTAATAGATTGTGCTGTAATCGCAAAAAAAAACATGATTATGAACATCTACAAAAAATACACACAAAAAGAGAAGCAAGCAAACATGATTTATTGTTTTTTTTTTTTATTTTAACATAAACTAACATTTCAAAAGCCATTCAACAACGAAGAACTTTACTTCATCATATCCATTTCAGAAAATGTATTCGAAAATGTGCCCTTCCACTTCGATACATTTATTTATTCGCAATTGGAACGATTGCACACAACTGAGAAGTGTTTCCGGCGTAATCCTTGAACAAGCGTTGGTGATTCGCTCAATCATGTTTTCCCTCGTGGTTGGCACTTCTGTAGAAACTTCAGACTTTAAGTAGCCCCACAAAAAGAAGTCAGGGGAAGTAAGATCTGGCGATCTTACAAGCCAAGACACTGGACCACCTCTTCCGATCCATCGACGATTGTAGGCTCGATCTAATACGTCTCGTGCTATTCTTGAATAATGTGCTGGATAACCGTCATGTTGGAACCACATTGTTTGTCGTACGTCCAAGGGAAGGTCTTCAAGTAACACTGGAAGTTCGTTCTGCAAGATGTTTCGATATTTTTCACCATATAAGTTTCCATCGATGAAATATGGACCAATAAGCTTATTGACAATTATTCCACACCAAACATTTACGTTCCAAGGATGTTGATATTCAACTTGGAGCAACCAATGAGGATTTTCGATACCCCAGTAATGCATGTTGTGCCGATTTACCGTACCGTGATTTGTGAATGTCGCCTCGTCAGAAAATAATACTCGAGCAAACAAATTGGGATCATCTTGTATCCGTTGAAGTGCCCATTGACAAAATCGCGCTCGATTTTCAAAATCATCGCCATGAAGTTCTTGATGGATGGAAACTCTAAATGGATGATATTTCCTACGCTTCAATATTTGGCAGATGGTGGACTGAGAAATTCCTGATCCGCGAGCTATTTCTCGAGTACTAATGTGCGGATTATTAGCTACTACAGCTAATACCGCGATTTCATTATTTTCTCCAGCAATTGTTTTTCGGCGATTACGTTTTCTTGGCTGTACAATTCCTTCGCTAGAGAACCGTTGAACGACTCGGTAAAAAAGCGCGCGATCGCACCTTGTCGGGAAAACGTTGTGAATAAAAGTTAACAGCATCATCGATATTCCTACCACTTTGTCCGTAGATGTAAATCATTTCAATTCTCTCTTGTAATGTTATAGCCTCCATCGCTGTTCAAATATTCAACACTAACTAATTTGTATTGGATTAATAATTAATAATCTAAATGGGAATCGGACAATGTGTAAGTATTCACAGCTTGTCAAGTACTGAATAAAATACGGTTTTGTATCGTTGAATAGCATTCCAATTGCGAATAAATAAATGTATCGAAGTGAATAGGCACAGTTTCGAACACATGGCTTTTTGAAATGTTAGTTTATTAACATAAAAAACACACAAAATCATGTTTGCTTCCTTCTCTTTTTTGTGTATTTTTTCTAGATGTTCACAATCATGTTTTTTGCAATTACAGCGCAATCTGTTACGAATCGAAAAAAAAAAGTTTGAAACAAAAACTACATACTTGATGGCGTAGAATCCGAATCTGCAATACAAAATTGGGGTTCCCATTTAAGATTTCAAAGTTGTTCCCCCTCCCACTCTGGGGGGGGGGGGAGGAGGTGAGGTGGGGGATCGAGTTTGGCACCATTCAGTGAGCCGCCTACATTATAACAAATCTTATTACATAAAGATCTTTTTTTTGATTTGATGCAGTGTTTTAGAGATATTTCGTTGTCTCAAGATAAAAAGCTCACCTTATATAAAATAAATCGACCATAAGTATATTAGAATATAAATTACCAAGACTAATTAATGCTCAACTATATTTCTTTACAACTATTTTGTAGGCCAAGGTCTTGTTGCAATTATTCTTATACATTAAAGGTAAATAAAGTGGAGAAATAATCCGAAAATGTGTTAGAATTGTTTAAAGTAAATTACTTAATACATCTGAGTTTCGTTACACAGGAAGGGAATATGCAATTATAAATATGGTACCTAACCCACATTCCGCGTAGTATCTAACAATTGCGCACATAAAGACTAAGAGATCCAATTGTTGTCCAAAGACAACAATAGACGTAACGAAACCCGACGTAATTATAACAGTTTACGTAAATATACGAACAACTGGGACAGACACAATGTGAAAGTACTCGGAGGAACAAAAACGCAAAAAAAAACATCAGCTTCGCGAGCGGGCATCAGGCGCTGCCGGCTGTACTCCTTTCTCTCTCACACGCGCGCTCATCCCCGCTGTAATTCAATCTCTTCGCAATCCCGTGGCGCGTAGCGGACTCTTATCAAAACAACATCTCGTTTCTAATTCCCTTCAATTTCATGCGGCCACCGACGAACTGCGACGGAGCCAAGTTCCGGAGTTGGCACTGTGTGCATGTAGGACAGAAGCGGAGTTCCTGTTGTAGTTTTACGTATGTTGTACACGACCAACTTGCAGCGTGGGGATGTGCGTTACGTCAAACGGCCGCTAGGGATGGAAGTCGATGGAAACGAGATTGCGCCCGCTGTTGCTGCTATCTAAATACAGTATGTTGTGCATCGAATGCGTTCAGCGGATATGGCGTTGTAAATACCGAGTAATTTTTAGCGTCAACTGTGTTTCTTTTTATTCCGGGTGCGTTATCTAAATAGAGTTGTTATCGTCCATCGGCGTCTGTGTACGTTGCAATTTGTTTGTATGGTGGAGAGAATCAATAGCTCGCTTTTTTAATGATTTTTTCGGTTAGAGATTATTTTAGTTTGGTGACGATGTAGCTATTTTAGGGTAGGAGAGACCCACGTATCTTTTCAAATCTATTGTGATGCCATTTTTCCTAAAAGACGCTCTCTAATTTTAGCCTCTAAATTAGGCCTATCATCTTTGAGAGTAGCTCCTTTGTGCAGCTGTTAGCCATCGGGTTCTCCACGTCCATTACTAGAAACTAGAAACCTTGTTCTCGCCAGGTCATCGCATTGGCACAGCACGTGATTTGATGATGTTTCATCCTCTTGGCGGAATCTGCAAGTAGTGTCATCTACCAGCCCTATGTTTTACATACACCTATTTAGTTTACAGGGACTAATCAGCACACCTAAATTAATTTTGGCTTCTGTTCTTTTAGAAACTCTTTTATCTGGTGACTTTTACCACCACTCTGGACTCATTATGTATCCATTCATTAATGGATTTTTTAATTTGCGATTTGGTAATGCCGGAAGAAAGGCCAGCGCCAACAAATGGCCTTGACCACGTCCGAATGGGTGGGAACCCATACCAATGTTAATTTCCTTTGGATGCCTACCTCTCTGAAATTCTTGTACAATTCCAAATCAGCTTAGTGTCAATATTTTACGGAACTAATTGCTTTAAGTGTTGACTGGCTGTCAGAGAATATCTTAAATAAAAATTACCAGTGCATAAAAAGGGTGATCGGGAACTTCTTACTAATTATTGACCCATTTCTATTATATCCAATTTTGCAAAACTTTATGAGAAGCGCTGTATAATCGCGTTTATAGTTGCTCCTACCATTGCATTTCCCTTGTCAACACGGTTCATCTCAGGTCGATCTACAGTTACCAACCTGCATCAACATCTCAATTTATCATTGAGGTCTTGAACAGACGCGGACAGATAGATGTGATTTACATCGATCTGACTAAGGCTTTTGACTTGGTCAATCATAACATCCTACTCGTCAAGTTAAGTTACTTGGGTTTTGTTCCATCTGCTGTGCGTTTGCTTAGATCGTATCTAAAACAGCGTAAATGTTATGTCACCTATAACGGTTGCAGCTCTAATAGTTTTATTCTTACCTCTGGTGTACCGCAAGGTTCGAATTTGGGTCCCCTGTTATTCGTGCTATTCATCAATGATCTGCTTTTGCAAATTGATCTTCCTATACTTGCTTATGCTGATGACATTAAGATATTGATGATGCATGTCGACTACAGCGTGCACTAGACACAATAGTTGATTGGTACGATAACTTCAAACTTAAATCAAATGTTGAAAAATGTTGCGTACTCACCTACACTCGTTCATCCTCCCCATACTTATCGACTCATAGCATTAAGGGTAGCACCTTAATTCGTAAGTCTGAATATAGGGATCTTGGTGTACTTTTTGATAGCACCTTTACCTTCAAATTCCATATCATTGACACATATGCTGCGGCCATGAAATCTCTTGGTTTTATCATACGTATCTCTAAATACTTTAAAGATATTTCTCTCTTAAAGACATTGTATTATGCCTATGTTATGAGTGAGCTTGAATATGCTGCTTTGATTTAGAACCCATTGTATGCGTGTGACTCTCTATATTTAGATACTATCCATCGTAGATTTTTAAAATTTTTGTCATGTAAATCTGATGGAATCTCTCCTGAAACATGTGTCCCTCAGGACGAATTACTTTAAAAACATGGCATGTTGGCGTTAAGCGTGAGAAGGGAGGAGATCTACAAGAAATTTCTCCGAAAATTACTTAACAATAATATAGATTGCTCCTTCATTCTTCAACGTATGAATTTTTCTGTGCCAAGGTTGAGCTCAAGACATAACAGCACCTTTCTTGTTCCTTTTGCGAGGACAAACATCATGAGACGAGCGCCAACTTACACGCTTTCGAAGGTGACTAATAGTCATGAAGAGGATTTATTTAATATAATTTGATTTTTTTTATTATTATTTTTGTACTTTAATTTGCATTCAATTAATATTGTTATCTTTTCTTATATATTGTGTATACCTTTATTGTATGTATTATCCTGCAACTGGGCATTGTCTGTTGGATAATAAAATGCCTATTATTATTATTGTAGTGTATATGTATTTGTGTATATGTATTGTGTATATAGGTTACTTCTGTGTTTGCGTCTGCGTGTCAATATGTATAAATGTTAACGCCAATTGTGATCGGGCCCCCCTTCCCAATAAAACTGTGCAATAGTAAACACGTGTCTTATTCTTCCACCGGCATACATTACAATTATTATTAAATAACTTTTAAGAATAGCTTAATTTTCACAATTTTTAGCAATTCCTAACTATACTCAGATTAAAATATACTAAACAATTTTAGTTTTTAAATCAATTTTCTGTTTTTTCTGCCTGATTTTGACTATTCAACGACCACTATACAATATAACAACATATATAATAACATCTAATCTAAAAAAAACCCACACCGACATAACATATTTTTTAATTAAGAAATTATAATAACTCATTAACTCAATTTCATATTTCTTCCCACAATGTCCGGTCAGCTAATCTTATATAATTTAAATTTATTGCACTGTTTGCTGAGTTTTTAATCCACTGACTGGTATATATACTTCTAACAATCAGTTTTATCTTTACATTCATATTTGAAAATCATTCATATTAATCTGTAAAAATCAAAAATCTACTTAAATTTATAAACATATATTGATTCATATAAATCTGCAAGAGGACAATTCTACAATTACATGTAAATTTGCAGTTATGGCCTGAGGAAGATAATTATTACCATCAGTCGAAACTAGTAGCTGAAATGAAATGAATTATAGGTTAATAAAGGGAATTGAGAAGTACTCATTGCAATTTATTTTACTTATTATATACCTAACTATGGACTATCAAACGCACTTTTATTTTATTTTTTTTTGTTTGAAAATTTTGTCAAAAATTATGTCAATAAAAAATTAGCATCCGGCCAAAATTTATATTTTAATTTATTTAGCGTATATAATATAACAATACAATTGTGAAAGAAACTTTTGTAAAAGATTAACACGCAGAGGCCCACGGTCACTGTCAATATTATGCTCTGCTGGGTTTCCGAGCTAGAGCCGCGTCCCAAATGTTCTTCTGGCCGATGTTTTATTCACACAAGTAAGGGACATCTTAAGGGCTGTTGCTACTGCTGTTGACGCTCCAGTCTCAGGTCAATAGCAGTAACAGCAGCCCTGAAGATGTCTCTTGCGAGTGTGGACGAAACGTCAGCCAGAGGAAGACACATGACACGGTTCCAACCCGGAAGCCCAGCGGAGTATTTTATAAAAGATTTTTGCTAAAAAAGTTTTTATGGTGTACACTGTAAAATATTACAGTAATTTTGCCATGGTAAATCAGGAATATTACATGTAATAACGTTGTGAATGTACCACAATAAATCATGTAAATTTTGTTTTACATGTTTTTTCTAGGATATTTAACATGGAAAAAGAAATTTCGGTAAAATTTATAGCTTTTTCATGTAAGTTTAAGACGTAACAAAAATTCAAAAGGAAAATACAGGAAAAACATGTACAATTTTGTATTTACTCTCAAAATTTACTTAAAAGTGTAAAATTGACATTTTTTTTTGGGGTATTTAGTGCACTTTAAAAGTAATTTTACTAGTGAACTATTAATTTTGCTGTAAAAAAATGAGGATCTTTTATATTTAATTGTTTTTACTTGAATTTTCGGGTAAAACTATAGATATCATGGAAAATACGAAATTCATGCGCCGCAATGTGATTGGTTATTGGATTATTTATCTGTGCGTGTAGGTAATTCTATTCGTTTGTCGAACTTATTATTGGCTCATTGATATCATGTACGTCACAAACAATCGTAGGTTTCGCGTAAGCGTGTTCATTCTTGATCCCTGGTTGAGCGATTCAGTATGACCTACTAGGTGCTATAAAAAGAATTAGGTAAGTTGCTTGCTCTCTTTATAAAAATACATATGAAAATTACTTCAGTGTTCGGTAAATATAGAGTTCATATAAATATTACATACGAATTTTACAGTACAATCTTTGAAAAACACATCAGCGTGTGAAATTTACTAGATGGTAGAAAATTTACCTTATGAAGCAAATTTACCTGTAAAATTGTAGGCAACTTTGTTACGAACGATTTTACATGTAATTTTACTGCAACTTTTTTTACAGTGTAATGTCAACTTTAGGCGATTTCAATTTAATTCTACATCCTGTCTAAGCTTTTAAGGCATTTCGGGTCATTTCTGAAAAAAATAATTTGCTTTAACTTATTTTCTATTCTCTCTTTGTATAATTTGACTGAACGTTTGTTTACATAATACCATAAATGTGCAATTGCATCAATGTTTAAGCTTTGGATCTAATTGTGCTCCTAAATCTATTGTAACAGAGCTAATAGTTTTTGATTAATGAATCAATTAAGGGCTAAACAACTTCGAGCAAACATAGACAAGGAATCAATAACTGCGAACGTGTTTTCTCCAACCGCACAGGATTTATTGCGTCGCCTCAACGTATCAATCGCGTAACGAGTTTCCAAAATGTCAAAAATCGTAATCGAATGCTGCCCAGTACACCGAACAAACTTCGTCGCATGATGTGGCGCTCGGCGTATGAATCAAAACGGAACAGTTATCGCCGGGCCACTAACATAATTAAATCGGCGATTTCCCAATTGTTCCGCAACATTTATCAAAGCAGAAAGAGGGGAAATCCCGAATCCCGGCGGCGGCCACCACTCCGACCAAACGACCACCGCCGTACCACCGAAACGTGACCGAATTAATCGAGATTTAGTATCGAAATACTGCAGTATACGTAATACGTACGTTTAATTTATATGCAGATGTACATATATGTTGCGATATTACGTTTACGAAACGATAAGCAATATCCTCGATAGATGAGGGAGGGGATTCCGCAATTTGAAGGCGTGAAATGAATGGCGAAATTACAGAGAAACGTGCTCAAACAACGGCGAGTATGTATATTGCTATGATATTTAAGGTATGGAATCTATTTTAAAGGCATTCACAACAAGGTTCTAGACTAAAGGAACAAGTAATTCAAAAGTGAGGCGTGTACTCAGTTGCCTACTCTACAGGCGAATTATGAATTTGTTAAAGATAGTTATTTAAAATGGACAACATTAGCATTAGATGCTAAATATTGCTTTATTGTAATGTAAACTTTATTTTATATGTTAATTCAAACTGGCCTGGTATCTTTTTATGTTCGTTATATTTTGTTCGCAGAGATTTTTCAATCTCCGGGGTGTTTTGAGTTCAACGTTTGGCGTATTCCCCCTCAATCTATAGAAAATAACGGTATTTTAATGTCGGTTAGCTTTATCTTTCAAAATTCAGATTGGCCGACCTGTGTGATAACAATCGAAGGCTGTTGACCGTTGAATATGATTTGAATTCTCATTCTGTTGGTGGTTACCAGACACGACGGTTGTCTTAATCTTCCGTTATATTTTTTGCCACAATTTTAAAAAAAATTATCAAAGTTCCAAGAAGTTTTACTTAAAAAAAAAGTATCGATACAAATCCTGTTTGTTAAATCCATATCGAATACCTGAATTTGCCAAGAAAATATCCTATAAATATCCTACGAAGACTTCCCGACCAGATAGCCTTTTCCATGCCTTTGACCGAGACCGGAGGCCCATCTAACTGAACCACCTTCTCCAGCACCAGAGTTTGCCAGCGTCGTGTCCTTTCAAGTTAGTATCTCCTTAGAATCACGTCACCTAAAACAGAACGGAATTAATTCAGTTCCCTTTCAATTTAATCAGAAACTTATATTTTTGTGTAAATTATTTCACCATACGATAATTTGGGGGTTAGTTTATAAGAACCGCCATTTAGTTTAGTATTTTAGTAAATTTTGTATGTAAGGGCTGTATAAAAATATCACCGAATTTGATATTTGATAAAATAGCTATCTTTAACAAATAAATATAATAATAGATTATCGTTTGCTATAAAAATTTTAGTATTTGCCGTTTACATATAGATGGCGCCGTTATTTATTTGATATTTAATTTATTATATGACGTTTCCATAACCTCTTTAGTTTTAAAAATGCCAGGAAAATTTGAAGACATGTTTTTGTATTAAAGATTGTCTTATATAGTATTTTCTGATTCCATTTTACGTACCTTTGTGATCATTAGAGTCTCAATTGATAAGGAAACATAGCATTTGGGTAAATAAATAAAGATTTGAGCTTGTTTTGGTTTGAAACGTTGTTTTTTATTTGTACAGTAAGTGTTTACATCGATTTTCGATAGTTACTTATATTAAAATTTAATAAACCAAGAAAGGGCTTTGAGGGTGCGCCTGTTAGGTGAGAAAATTAACTGCCTATTCGTTAATAAGCGTCCGGAGTACGATTCTGACAGACGATCTGGTCCCCTTTGAAGCGTCCTGTGCCACCTAGCAGGTAGGAAGTCACTTTCCACAGTTTTCTTGCACTTACTTAGAGAGGTCGCTGGGTGTATTGAAACCACTAATTTATTTAATTTGATTTTATTGAAAAAAAAAAAAGAAAAAAAATATAAATCGTAAACGGACAAGCAAAATAAATTAAAGTAAATTGAACATAATAATAATATTGTACTGAATGTTGAAAAAATAGAATTTTAAAATCCCGGGCATTGTGTTCTGAAAAACAGAGCAATACATATGTATAAGTACGTGTCAAGATAACTTAGGTGCTAGAAGCTTTGGATCTGTGATTTCCAATCTATCAGTTAATCAAGGCAGAAAGATTTTGTATTTCAAAACGGGGTAAGTAAATGAGTGCCATCCAATTTCAAAATGCAAGAGTCTCATTATAATTATTAACTGATTATTGGCGCTACAAGGAGAGTTCATAGATAAAAAAAAAACATGGAGTTAAGGCCTAATACGATGTACTGGGCATACACCATGATGGTCAGACTCTTGATCACTTATGCATCTCTGGTGTGGTGCACAAAGATGCCACAGCGAACTGCCATAACTGAACTTAGCAAGATACAGAGGCTTGTGTGTTTAGGAATAACAGCAGCTGTGAAGACTACTCCTTGAACACTAATGGAAAGTCTTCTGGTCATCCCTCTTCTCCATTTGGTGATAATGAAGGAGGCAAAAAATGAGGTGATTCAAACGCCAAAGTTTAAGAGTGTTTCGGATGTCCCTCAAAGTAATATTCAGTATAATGATAAATTAAATCATCACGATAAAACAATATATTTGCAACCAACCGACAAGCACGAAGTTTTAAATGTCATTATGTCAATTTCCAATAAAACATCTTCGGGTATTGACGAAATTCCTTGTCGGATTCTCGGATACGTTGCTGAGTTTATTTCATTGCCATTGTCATTCATGATTAATCAGTCATTTTTACAGGACGTTTTTCCAGCCTTGCTTGAGATAGCTAAAGCGATACCGGTCTACAAAAAGGAGGATTTTGTGTCAAATTATAGACCAATATATGTTTTGTCATGTTCCTAAGAATGATGTCTTTTGTTAATAGATTCAATTGACAATTATTAGCCCCGAACCAATTTGGGTTTCTTAACCTTAGATCTACATTTGCAATCTTCTTAACAGCGGGGATCTGGTTGACGGCCTATTTTTTGATTTGACCCAAGCATTTGACTCCGTAGACTCCTGCTCCATAAGTTATCACTTTTTGGTATTAGAGGACATTGTTTGCAATGGATAGCGTCGAACCCAGCTTATGTCCGTTAGATGTGGCGACAAGATGGCTTACTCCTCTGCTGTTGAGGTTTTGCAAGGCGTGCCGCAGGGATCCGTCTTGGACCCCCTTTTATTCGTATTGTTCGTGAATGACCTTCATCATTCTTTTCAAAAAAAGATTTGTATCAATTTGCCGATGATACTGCAGTTATAGTATCCAAATTGATAGATCATCATTAGTTCGTTTACATAGTGAATCCGTTCTTGTGGTGACACTAAGTTTTCGGACTGCCATGTGGATACCTTTTTATCGTGGATGGAGCATTTGTTGGGCCTTTGATCTAAGCTATGCTCGCTGAATTATGCTTTCTTTAAATTCAGATGTTGCGTTAATATTGAAACGTTATTGATGTTTCACCAAGCGCATTTTTCATCTAGGATGAAGTAAGTATGGTATTATATTCTAGGGTCATCTCACTTTTTAGGTTGTTTTATTATTCAAAAAGGAATTGTTCGTACTCTGTTTTATCTGGATAGCACTACCTCCTGCCTACCTGTGTTTAAGGCCAATGGTTTAATGTTATTGCCTTCGTTATTCTTATATGACTGTGCTATGTTTAAAAAAAGACGCCATTCTTACTTACTATTAAATAAAGACATAAATACCACGTATAACATTAGAAATAACATTATTTAATTCCAGCTCATAGAACCGCTTGGTATGAAAGAAATCCAAGGTATATTTGCATTAAAGTATTTAATAAATTACCATTAGACTTGAGGTCATTAGAAATGCCTCAATTTAAAAGAGCTGCGAAAGATTATTTTATCCAGAATTGTTTTTATAGCATCTCTGAGTATCTCGATTAGAGCTGTGTGGTTGCTTGGTACTTGAGACTGCTCTACTGAGTTTGTGTTTGTGTATGCGTGTGCTAATTGTATTTTTTTTTTTTTTGGATGTACCTATTTTATTGACGGAGCTTATATCTTTCCGATCAAGTGGCTTATAAAGAATTATTATTATTATTCAGAGGCCAAGAACTACCAAGTGACAGACATGCAAGAATGGGAGACAATAATATCTATCATGTGGAAGACAACCTTTTTTGGGAATGAGATCAGATCACATGATTTCGACATATCTTTTTAGGAGAAATTTCAAGGTGGAAATCACGGATCGGAGAAACTGGAATTCATCTAACTACAGAGAGAGCTTTGAAGAAATGATCTCGTTTACACAGCGTTAAGAACTCGAAAACAGGACTAAAGCTGGAGGTGGGAAACACAATAATCATCCAAGGGAGATATAAAACTGATTTTCAAGCCAGAGACATCACCAGTAAAAGCATATATGTAAATAAAAGAACGCTGTGCCTCTGATTTTGGTCAAATTGATTTTTTTTTGCTTTCAATGATAAAGCTTTTTGTAGTTTCAGCATTAAACTGATGCTTAGTCTTGGAAGCTATTATATTAGGTGTGGAAAGCGTATTTGGATTCAAAATACCAACAATTACAATTTACAAAAAAAAGTAATGAATGAAAATCACCTCAAAATCTCACAAACTCTTTTTATTAATGATGGAATGCTATATATGTATATTTTTTAGATATCCGTTAAATATTTGTAAATACTTAATTTTTTAATTTTATTTATCATATTTTCTTCAGAATTTCTTATCAAATATAAACAAGTATCTTTATTACTTTTCAATTGTAACAACAGGAATCGTTTCCTGAACTTTATGTTACATCTTATAAATTTAATAAAATTGTTAATATCCTTTAAAATGTTTGAGAATGTATTAATAAAAGCAATTACAAAAAGTAATATAAACTTTAATTGGTTTTGTTATCTGTTAACTTTATGTGCATATAAAAAGCATCACCTAATTAAACAAAGCTCTATATTTATGTTCTGTGACAACAGATTTTAACTTTCTGTCGTAAAATTGTATAATAACATGATACTATAAAAACATATCTACCGCCCTAAAGCTACTTTAAACCTATCTATATGTTCGTATTTACGTATTTGAAGAAAAATCCTTCATCTCCATTTTTCTTTTATACCATATTGATGTTTTATTAAATGTAAAATGCTCGTTTAAAGACAATTTTATATATGCTTGTTGGTTTTACGTCACAGAATGATTTCCTTTAATGCGTGCTGAAAAGCCGACTTTATAATATTGTTAAGAAAAGGCTGTTTTTCAACAGGCATTAAAAGGAGTTAAACTTACACGCAGACTTCGGCCGTCACTGTACACAGGAGCTCCTACGGGCGACGTTTCGTGCCCAATCGCACGGGATATCTTCAGAGACACTACTGCTGAATCCATATTTGATTTTAAATTTTGTTTAACTTGTGAACTGGAACCCCTAAAACGGTATTCGGCCCTTTTCGGTTTTTTCTGTTTATCTTGTTTTCCGATTTCACGGTATTAATTTTTTGCTAAACTGCTGTTTTACAGTATGAGATGAAACACAACTAGCGTTGACTGTTTTGACAAAAATATTCCAAACTAGGGCACTGGTAATACTGCAAACTTTCCCTAGACCCCTAACTAAAGCACTAAACTGGACGTACGTTTTAATAACAAAGCTATCATCATCAGCAGAAACACTGAAACAGAATCGAGAAAGATACATGACAATAAAATGTTGGACCGAAAAAATCGTTTGGACAGAGATGTTTCCCTAACCGGACCGAAATAACACAATTAAAACCTTGTATTATTAAAGTAACCAAGTTTTACTAATTTACTTGAAGCAAAATTATAGGAAATGAATATGATAAAGACAATATTTCACTTCACTATTTATTAACATTATTATACTATATAATAACTTGCTATTTTTCTTCTTGGCCTGTACCATATACCTTACTTTTACTCTGGACGAATTAATAAGAGGCCTATTTGACTTGTATTCAAATTTTATTCTAATTTCCAGAGTCACCACTTGCGGCAACCAAATTTGGCTTATGGAGCATTTAGAAAACACTATATTAAAATCTTTAAAGTTTAAACCATTATTTTTCAAAAGGTATGTGGACGACATTATCACTTGCGTTCCAACTAATCATATTGAGCATATGCTAACACAATTTAACTACTTTCATACTAAACTAAAATTTACTATTGAAAAAGAGATAAACAGGACTATCAACTTTCTAGATATGACTATACAATATGATGATGACGGATGCATATATACGAAATTGGTACAGTAAGCCTACAGCTTCTTACAGGTACATCAACTTTAACTCAATAGCCCCTCTTTCCTATAAAAAAAGTATAATCAATAACTTGACAGATCGAGCCATTAAATTATCACATCCACAATTCAAAAAAGAAAATATTAGAAAAATTAAAACAATGTTAAAAAACAACAATTATCCTACAAAATTAGTAAATAGGACAATAAACTAAAGAATTCACACAACACCAACAAAAAACAGAAACATAATAAAAATCGGAAATTTATTTCAATTCCATATGAAGAACGGCTCTCAGAGAAAATTAGTCATCTTTTACGAATCTCAATAATACTACCAAACCAATTTTTACAAAGCTAAAACCCCAAATAGGCGATCCCAAAGAAACTTACGTAATATATCAAATTCCATGTAAAGAGTGCAATAGCTGTTACATTGGCCAAACTAAACAATATCTTTACAAGCGTATTCAAGCTCATAAATACTCTAAAACAGATAAAACCGCTTTATCGGCACACAAACTTCAAACAGATCATAATTTTGATTTTGAAAAAAACAAGAATTTTAGCAACAGAAACAAATCGGAAACGCAGGGGAAATTAAAGAAATGATACATATAAAGAAAGAACCATCTGCTATTAACAATCGGAGCGACATCAAAAATCTTAGCGCGATCTATTATAATATGTTTACATGATTTACATGATCTACATCCCACCGATTACGCAATTATGTTCCACTTAGATTAGCAATAGTTTTATGCATCACTGTGGATCACATATTATTCCACCTTTTTCACGTTACTATATATATTTGAAAAACACAGACACACAACACCAACACAAAAAGATTCACCACATATTTTTCTTCAAATCACTTTATTTTAACTTTCAAAGCTTTAACATGTAGATTTTAAGTTTTAAATTTATGACGTAATAATGTGACTTCATTTTCATAATATTTTGAATTTGACTAAACAATGCTGCCTTTCCGAGTATAAATTTGAATAATAAATTTCAATATAGAGTCATGACGTAAGATTTAAATTAAATTGTAAAAATTTTTTACCCAAATTTCTTCTTGTTTTAGATAACTAATCTTGTTTTAAATAAATATTTAACTCATGTAGTTTTATTCGATTGAGAAAGGCAAAATTCAACGAAACATGTAACATATAAAAAAAAAATTGACTGGAAATTAGAATAAAATTTGAATACAAGTCAAATAGTCAAATATTAATTCGTCCACGAGTAAAAGTAAGCTATATAATAACTAGAGTGGTCAACTTTCGTCTGCGCGCCAGGTCAATACTAAGTTTCATATACATATATGACATTAACGTTTAGCACAAGAATACAGTACAGTGTCGGGAAAAAACAAAATTATTTATTTATTTAACTATCAATATTATATATAATATAAGTCCCTTACCTTGTTTAAGTAGCAAAAATGGACCGTTTAACATCTACTGATGCAACACACGCATAATTAGAATAATCTTTACAGGTAGATAACGGATCAGATGCACCACCACCAAGGTGTAGTCCGATTTGTGCCAGCACAACAATTGTTAATCGCACACTGTATAAGCTATTTTGGCACCACCATAATGTAAATCCTGCAATTCACCGATATACTTTTCTACATTATGAAACAATGGTCGTTTTCTGGGATTTTCTATCCCCGACATTGTATTACATTTACAATGCGTAGAACGTTAACGGGGAATTGTACTATCTCGCACCAAGACTGGACTAACACTGATACTAGATACTAGACGTACGAATTGGAGTTATTTTACTACCTTATAGATATACTATGGCTAAGCGTTCTGCATAACGCGAGGCGAGTGCGGCCCTTGTAAGCAGACACATTCGACCACTCTAGTCATAACGTTAATCAATATATTAATGCACGACAAAATTAATATTGTTGTCTATAACGCAGTAACAAGGGATTTGTCTTTACAGATTACAATTTTTATTTCTTGTTTTCAAGAAACCAAACGTTTTCCATCAGCGAACACGAGAAGCTATGTAGATATAACTTTGTTGGATACACGTTGAATACACACAATTTCCTCTCTACTTTGCATACATTTTTAAGACTTTTCTAATGAATTAAACCATTGTTTAAATATATCTAGTTAGTCAACGTAATGCATTGTCAGAAAAATAAAGTATTGCTCAGGGAAGTGGTGCACTCTATCGGTGAATGTAAATTGATTTGAAAACGCAATAAATATAACAGGTATCTCGGTCAGAGAGAGAGAGAGAGACAGATTTCTGTGTTTTATCTATCTGCGGAAACAACGGAATCCCGTATCGATATGATGTGTGATTCATTCGCATTGGCGAATTGTGTGGCCCGGGAAAAGGGAGGGTGGATACACGATGACGCTGTGATGACGCACCTCGAGATAATTCTCGTGTTTGTTTACATTAGAAGGTTAGTATTCTGAGGTATTCTGTTATAAATATAAAGAAATTGAAAGTATATTGCAAGGCACGTTCTTGTTGACAAAACATTAATTGAACAATTTCTAAATTGAGGTTTTTTTTTAAGAATAAAATATTTAAACTTAAAACAAAAAAATCACTGAAAAGAGAAAGTTAAATCTAAAGGGACGAAAATTTGCCGAGAAAAAAAGAAAAACATAAAACTACTTCTCAATTTTTAGTTTTCTTAGTTTTTAAATTAATAAGTTGTTTTGTTAAGTTAATTTACTTACGTTTATGATTATATAATAATCAGAAAATGCTTTTTTTATTAAGAAGAATAAATATTTGGTTTGGGAGTACAAATCGCTATTTATTTTTACATATATGCAGTATATGCACCATTTTACTTATTAAAAAACACAATACAGCATACATGATAACGCGTTCGCGCTATTTCTCTTGAGTGGCTGGAAATCTACGAGGTAATCTTTGGGCAAGGTCCGCATATACTCCCAAACTACATATTTATTTTTTTATAATAAAAAACGAATTTCTACTATTATGTAATAGTAAACATAAGTAAATCAAATAAAACTTAGAACTACACACATATATAGAGCATAACATTAAATTAGAAACTAAGAAAAAGTAAAGTAAAATGGTAAAAAGATAACGATTATATACTATCAAACTAAATATTTATTCTTCCTAATAAAAAAAAAACATTCTTATTATTCTATAATCATACTTGAACTAAGAGAACTAAAAATTTGCGTTCTTCAGATTTCTCTCTTTTCAGTGATTTTTTTTTTGTTTTAAGTTTAAGTATTTATTTTTTTTAAAAAAAATCTTAAATTAGAAAATGTTTCAATTAATGTTTTGTCAACAAAAACGTGTCTTGCAATATACTTTCAAGTTCTTTTTATTATAATAGAATACCCCAATACAATCATATATATAATACTACTATATTGCGTGTCTCGTATAAAACCAACGATAAAACTTTTCGCCGATGAAGGGAGATGGAAAATGAGTTTCTTTGTCTGACGTGGTTCTACGATTGTTTTGCACATGTGCGAACGAAGCAATTTGGTAGTGATGGGCATAATCGAATGATTTCAATAATCAAATGATTGTAATAATGGAATGATCATTCGTTGGAAGAAGAGTACAAATTTTTCCTCATTTGTTAAGAGAATGACCTTTTTTTTTAGTTTGCATAGTGATATATGCAACGAAATTTAGACCTTTATGCCTCTACAAATAACGTTAAGAGATGTACTAATTCTGTAAATATACAAAAGCGGATACATGAATTTGTAATAAATAC
>RXPK01003359.1:0-69539 GCA_004143645.1 Protaetia brevitarsis
CGTACTGTGTGTCATGTATGTGTGGCTCGTAGCGAAAACCGCCCAACATAGAAAGTCTGAACGCTATGCACAAGCAATTAAACCAGACCGCAGATCTACCGAAACACTTTATCGCCAATGTTATGTCCGCATCCTAATAAGTACTATACCCATTCAATTAATCGTCGTGTTCTGGGAAGACAGCAAAAACTAACAGTTATCTTTTTAAGAGATTATAAATATAATGTTGAAAAGTTACATTACATATTACTACACTTAATTAACAATTTAAAAAATAGAATTGGGTGAGTCTATTTATAGATGTTTAAACCCTTTGTTAGTGAAGAATGTAGATATTCTCTTATTGATTTCGCTTACATTATGCAAGTTCCTAGCATAGACTAGGTGTACGCAAGCGTCCGCTTTCCGCTTCTCTGAACGAGTTTGTCCGTCTTTTAGTCATATCATACGAAATCGTAATTTATTCCGATCGAAAGAAATAAGAAAAACATTGAAAGTTACATATACAAATAACATTTAGAACTTATTCTACATGCACACGAAGGAATGTAACAAGATTAGAATACCTACATTTATTTGAAATGAATAACAAAACCTCCAAGAACAAGAAATAAAAATACAATAGCAAATTAAAAGCAGAAGCCTGAATACACCATAATTATTTCAAATATTGTTCGCTTACTAGACCAGATATTTTCTTTGTATTGGAGCCGTCTGACATGAACCTCAAAAACAAGCTAAACATAGCTCTCGCGCTATGTTTACAACATTACTAGATATTTTTAGACAACATTTAACAAGACAAAATACACCATTTAGGAACTCTATAGAACCTCAAGAAAGACTGTATCTATTTTTATTGTAATGTTTAGGAAGAGGCCATGGAAAGCAATTCTAATTTAAGTATGTACTGTGAATGTCGTAAATTATAGTAAATCTTCATTACTCTGCACAATGCAGTTAAAGCGAACAACGTCCATGGCAAATAACTGCGTTGAAATACAAATGCCGAATGCCGAAGAACCGCGTGAATGACATCATCGGCAGCCTACAGACGTTCGGATTTTTTTCGGATTTAGGTCAACATTATGGAGGCTCGGCCGGGATAGATTGACGCAGTCCAATTAAAAACAATGGAACTAATAGTAAAATGCGATCCGTACGATGTGAATTATCATTGCGCATAATTTATTATTTCCCGTTTTCTTTTTAGAGATTATAAATACGATATAATACACTGTTCAAGTGCGTCACGTGTAGATCGCTCTCTAGTTTAACACCGAAGTGATAGGTATATACTTATTTTAATTTTGTGTTTGGAATTTGTCAGGTAAATTATACCTATTGTTTTGTTTCCTTCTACTTTTGCCTATATTGTTTTTTGTTACAATCTTATTACAATCATTGCTCTTGTCTCCTGTGGATTTTTTTTGTCTTGTTGTTTTGCTCGATCTGCTTCTTATCCTTATACTTCATACGGTGCACGATTATTAAGTCCTCCTATTTTTACCGCGGCCCTGGTTGTTTGTTAATGCTGTTAGCCACCAAGTCGGCCCTTTTGTGTGAAGCGAGTGTCCACGTTACGATCCTATAACCTCTGTAACTACACCTTGCTAGTGCTTCTTGATTTTGTTTACTTTTTTCTTAAAAAACTTTTAAATGGATACACATTGCTACGTCTGCAACAAGGAAGCATCTTCTGAAATCGTGTCGGCTGTTTTTTTTTTTTTTGTAGTCAAACGGTAGTGCTACCCCCATTTTCATTGCGTCATCTGAATGGTAGGTATATAAGCCGACGTCGAAGTTACAGCAGTCAGTTATGAATGGTGTTGCGAATGTATAATTGTGCTAAAAGGAATTTCAGTGGCAGAAAACAAAGGTAAGAGCTGTTTTATTTGTTGAATATGGAAAATGCCTTAAAACAAATGTGCGATATAAGACAACATTTTTGTATCAGATTTTGAACGGGATATAAATAAAGAGAGAAAGATATAGACCAATGAATGATGATATATGAAGTGATGCGAGCCTAGTAAATTAATATTGTCTTGACGGCGCGCACGGGGACCCGCTAATCCGCTAAACCAACGCGAATGATTGTAATTTACCAAGTTGCAAGAATAATTTGTAATGATTTAACGCATTATATGCCAGTGTTCCCTAAGAGGACCGCTGATTTGGTGATTTATATGCATATTAACGGAAAGAGCGTGTGTTCCTAAGTGTAAAATAGCTATTCATTTTTTGAGCAAATGGAAAGAAAGTATTAAAAAGTGCTATTTCCAGGTTATGTGCGAGGCGTTTTTGACGGATTTAACATATGGTAGTACTGATATGGAAGGAAAAGTTACTAAAAGTGCTCAAATTTTAGATAAAACAGGCGCCAAATACAAACTTATTTGTTAAGTTAATGGGAATCAATTGTAAATTAAAGTAATAACTAAAGGGCGGACGGAATATATGCAAAGTGCATATATTTGCATATTTTGCATATTTTAACAAATTTCACAAAAAATTGCATATATCGGCAAAAATAAAATTTGTGTGGATATTTTTATGTTTTTCGTTTTTATCAAAAGATTAAGTGCGACCCTTGCAGGTAATTGAAATAATTTAAAAAAGGTGGGTAGGTTTTGTCGGACTCACCCGTTTTTATTATTATATGGTTTATTGCCCGGCATTTATTGGGGTGTTTAGGAATTTCCAAGAGTAATCAGCTTGCCTAATGGAGAGCAGATGTGGTCTATTCTTTTGTATTTATATTGTATAGTTTAGTTTGTCGATAGATTCCAGTGTGAAAAGAGTGATTTCGAAAATATTTTATTTCAAACGCCTAAAATGCCGAAAGCCGCTTCGTGGATTAAAAATTTTCCCGAGTTAATATATAGATTAATTTTGTTAGCATGCATAGAAATCGCCAAATCAGTGGTCCTCTTACGGAAGTATAGCCGGAAAAGTTACCAAAAGTGACCAAATTTTAAGATAAAACAGGCGCCAAATACAAACTTATTTGTTAAGTTAATGCGAATCAATTGTAAATTAAAGTAATAATTAGGCAGGGGTTGGGTACAATATCCTGAGTAGTATTGTTTATTTTGAACAGTACAATTGTAAGAATTATTATGAGTTTTCACATTTATCATTATTGGTTTCTTATAATTGGTGTATCGGATAGAAATAAATTCATATTTAATATAGAGGATTCGTAGGAAGTTTACATATGAACAGTAATTAATATTGTATAGTTGAAATTATAATTATAACACGAATATTATTTTATATAAAAGCAATTTATTTGATTACATCGTAAGTAAAGCATTAATAAAAAGATTAATGACTTGTTTGAATAAATGCATTTGTCAATGCAATGAGGTGTGGAGCGCTTTAGTGTTTCTAAGTGCCCTTAAGACAATAATATATGCAAAATAACTAAGTATCCGGTATTTTGAGTTAATATGTAGACTGATTTTTGCTTCGTTTCATCCTTTAATTCAATTTTATTAAATTAACCTTTAAATCACTTAATGTATTGAATTTGTTTGATTTAATGTATGAATCACACTACACATATCGTAAAATGTCTTTGTTATCGGTCACATTTACCTTATATTTATTTTTTATGTATTTAAAGATCCCATGATATAACTGGTGTTATATCGTCCTAAAGTTACTCAGAATCGTTTTTCTATGATCCTAAAGTATCCAGTAATGGTTATCGTGACTCTGCTGATCACAGTTTCGCTTTCTTCAGCAAAACCTCCACTTTTTCCATTGCTTTTCTGGGACCGTAAATTTGTCTGACCTGCTTCTGCTATCGCAATAACAATCACCACACAACTTCCATGCCAATTCAATTTTCCCGTTAAAGGAGAGGTTCTCATGTCTTACTCTAAGGTGTCTCTCCTTGCAAGAATGTGTGTACATCGAAAGTCCAGTAGACACTGAAATGAGATCATTAAATTGAATATGGACTATCTTTTGTGTACACCTATCCAAGCAGTGTCATTGATGCATTACATTATGCTCTTCCCCATCAACATTTCCTGGACGGATGTTGTAATAATCAGAATTAGGGCTTGGAGCCTAATAGTAGACGAACTCTTATGCGGATTGACGGATCTAGGCATATCCTGTCAAGGGTATGCTGATGACATTGTCATATACGAAAGAGGCAAATTTGAGAATACCCTCTGTGACATAGTTCAAAGAGGATTGAACTTTACGAGAAGATGGTGTCAATCGATGGGACTCAATGTCAACCCCACTAAGGCAACCTTAGTAGCATTTACCAGGAAAAGAAAATCCAATCTTAGAACCTTAAAACTGGATGGGCAAAATATAGACTGGAGAGCGGAAGTTAAATATCTAGGCCTCACCCTAGACAATAAACTTCTATGGAACAAACATGAGCTTGAGGTAACCAACAAGGCCAAAAGAGCTCTGATGGTGTGCAGAAACTTTGCAGGGAAAAATTGGGGATGCAACCCAAAAATACTGCTTTGGATGTATACAGCGATAGTGAGACCGATCATCACCTATGCATCAGTAGCATGGAGCAAAAGAACTAATCTGGCCACCGCGAGAATTAACCTCTCGAAAGTGCAAAGATTAGCATGTGTATGCATAACGGGGGCTATGAGAACCTGCCCAACAGCAGCTATTGAAGTAGTATTGGATCTTGCCCCCCTCCACATTGTAGTGGAGGGCGTGGCGAAAAGAACCGCACTAAGAATGGTCAAGGAAGGACTGATTAGGCATAGGCCTCAATCTCCTGACGGTGATCAAACCTGGATATGCCCCGGATGACATGTTAAAGAAATTAGCTTTGTGAAGAATTCACCACAAAGCTAAGTAACAGGGCGAGTGGGATCATAACACCATCTTGAATTTTAATTGAAATGCCATCAAATGGTACACTGATGGCTCCGAAACGGCAGAAGGAACTGGAATAGGAATATACGGCCTAGAACTATATATTTCGAAAGCTTGGAAAATACCCAAGTATATTCAGGCGGAAATACACGCTATTGGAAGATGTGTTCAATTCAATATGGATAGGAACTATCGGAAACAGGAGATTATCATCAGGTCTGATAGTCAAGCAGCCATCAAGGCGCTGAGCTCATATGAAATCAGCTCCAAGATGGTCTGGGAATGTCTAGGGAAACTAAATGAGCTAGGCAAAAGAAATAAAGTAACCCTCCTGTGGGTTCCGGGTCACACAGGAATGGAAGGAAACGCAACAACGGATAACCTCGCAAAAAAAGGGGCTGGAATGCCTTTCGTAGGGCCTGAACCCTTTTGCGGGTTAAGTAGCAGTACAATACTGAAGAAACTAAAAATAGAAATGGAGCAGAGAAAATCCAGTTACTGGGAAGATCTCCAGGGAATGACGCAGAGTAAAATTCTTCTGGGAACTTATAACCAGAAGAGGTTTACAGACTGCATCAACCTGAGTAAGAACAATGTTCGCATATTAACAGGAATACTTTCAGGCCATTGTAGACTGAAAGGACACCTGAGTAAGCTAGGGAACCCTCATGTAAACTAATTACAAATGACTCGATACATTCATTGTACCGATAAAAAATGTACCATTCCATTTAAAATAAGAAAGTTAATAATAAAAAAAAAATCTAATGACCCAGTTCGGTATAATAAGTACTTCAGATTTATGACGCTCCGCGGTTTGCATTCCTAGAAAAGGCATCTTAAAAGGTGGGCGTTCATTATTAAGCATCGGAGGGAGCGCACATATCCTAGGAACCGGTATTATTTGCTATATGCAATGCGTTCTCCAGTTTTCTGTCAGTTCGATTCTAACAGTGATACGAGTTAGTTCGATATTATCGTATTGCATTTCGTGATTCAATTATTGTAATTCATGTTTTGTTGTTTCTGGGTTTATTTGTTTTCTTTTTCTATTTTATCCGTTAACGATTTTTGTATTTTTGTTAAATTTTCTTTCTATTCCTTTTTTTTTTGTTTTTGTGGGTGCTGCGCGAGTGCATAGAATATTGGTAAGTTTTTCACTTTTCTCATTTACGTAATTTATTATTATGGAGTCGGGTCAGTACGGTGAAGCTGGTGATGTGTCCGGTGTAGATAGCCCTAATTAATAAAAGGTGTAATAACCTCGGTCGATACCCAGAACCTTTCTTCAACTAATTCAGTTCATCAGGATACTAATAATAAAGCTGACAATTATTCGCTAATTATAAATAATTTTGAATTGAAATTTGCTCATTTATATAGTGGTCCATACTACGCGTATATACAGCACCATTCAAAAAACATTGGCCGGTTGCACGAAATGGCAATAGGCCGCTTATTGCATGAAGAATTAGGTATTAAATCATCTATTAAAGAAATCAGTAAAGTAGGATATAATCGAATTAAGATGGAGATGAATACGCTGAAAGACGTTGTAAATTTAGTAAATAATCCGCTTCTTAAGTCTAATAATTTAAGGCAAAGTCAGGTAAGTGTGTAGTAAAAATTGTATAGTGTGAAGAAAATGTAACGCTGTTCACATAATAAGACATTTTGATAAATTTTACACATAGAAGTACGTAATATAGACCCAGTTGTAAGCCTACAATAGATACGCTTTTTATAATTATCAACGGTTTATTAGAAAAAAAAAATTCAAACAGTGTCAATACTACACACTTACCCAGCAAAATGGGGCAAGTGTGTAATCGTTCCGTATTTTATATATTAATAGCATTATCCTTTAGTTCGGCCAAGTGTGTAACACTATACTGATGCCTTTTTAATAAGGTATGATAAATTTACAAGATATCTAAGTTATTACACGTTAGCAGATGTGAATTTTCATTTGTAAAACTAGTATGAAGTTTAGTACATTAGTAATATAACAGAGGACATCCTTATTTTAATTTTAAAAATAAATGTAGCCAAATCTACACACTTGCCCCGGTTACACACTTACCTGACTTTACCTTACATTGTTATGTTCCAAAACACTTAACAGAAATCAAGGGTGTCATTAGGCACGTTGATACATCGATTCACGAAGATAATTACATATTATTACAGTCAGTAAAAGAGTACATAAAAAAATTGTTGCAGAGGAGAAATCCATAAAGATGGTTCCTCTTCAAACTGTTATTATCTCATTTTATGGAAATAAATTACCTCCGTACCTGTTTATCAACAGTTGTCGTAGAATGGTGGATGTATTTGTAGGGAACGTAGTTCAGTGTTTTAAATGTTTAAGATTTGGGCACATTGCTAAAATTTGTAAAAGTAAAGAACAACGTTGCAAGAACTGTGGTGATACGCATGAAGGAATATGTAACGCTGGCACAATGTGCATTCATTGTAGATCGACTTTGCATAACGGACTATCTAAAAAATATGAGAAAAATATGTTACGGAAAAAAAAAGGTTAAGAAAGTTATGGCAGAAAAAAGTAAAGTAACGTGTAAGGAAGCGAAAACAATTGTAAATAATCCAAATTCTTTTGTAAATAGGTTAAATAGTAATCGATTCACACCCCTGCTTGTTAACTTGGAGAATCAATCGAATTTTCCTCCATTAAAACCTATGTTATGTATGTATGTATGTAAATAAAAGGGTGGTGTTATACTGCGACCTAAAAGATCTATTATGTCCCCTATTCTTGCTGCTTTACAGCTGGCCTTCCAATCCTATTCCTTTTAGAAAGTGTGGGATGTCAGAGGGCCCCAGTCTAGGTAAGTCTCCCTCTTCGATTTCACATGCTCCCAGGTGCAATGCCCTCGAGTTGCACAGTGCTACGCAGTTTGAGAGGAGGTGGATGGATGTTTCATCCTGTTCCCCACAAAATCTGCATTCCGGATCTTTTTCCAATCCAAGCTTACTCAGGTGTCCTTTCAGTCTACAATAGCCTGAAAGTATTCCTGTTAATATGCGAACATTGTTCTTACTCAGGTTGATGCATTCTGTAAATCTCTTCTGGTTACAAGTTCCCAGAAAATATTTACTTTGCCTCATTCCCTGGAGATTTTCCCAGTAACTAGATTTTCTCTGCTCCATTTCCATTTTTAGTTTCTTCAGTATTGTACTGCTACTTAACCCGCAAAAGGGTTCAGGCCCTACGAAAGGCATTCCAGCCCCTTTTTTGCGAGGTTATCCGTTATTTCGTTTCCTTCCATTCCTGTGTGACCCGGAACCCACAGGAGGGTTACTTTATTTCTTTTGCCTAGCTCATTTAGTTTCCCTAGGCATTCCTAGACCATCTTGGAGCTGATTGCATATGAGTTCAGCGCCTTGATCGCTGCTTGACTATCAGACACGATGATAATCTCCTGCTTCCGATAGTTCCAATCCATAATGAACTGAACACATCTTCCAATAGCGTGTATTTCTGCCTGAAATATACTTGGGTATTTTCCCAAGCTTTCGAAATATGTAGTTCTAGGCCCATATATTCTTATTCCAGTTCCTTCTGCCGTTTTGGAGCCATCAGTATACCATTTGATGGCATTTCTATTCAAGTTCAAGATGGTGTTATGATCCCACTCGCTCCTGTTACTTAGCTTTATGGTGAATTCTTTGACAAAGCTAAATTTTTTTAACATATCATCCCGGGGCATATCCCAGGTTTGATCACCGTCAGGAGATTGAGGCCTATGCCTACTCATTCCTTCCTTGACCATTCTTAGTGCGGTTCTTTTCGCCACGCCCTCTACTACAATATGGAGGGGGGCAAGATCTAATACTACTTCAATAGCTGCTGTTGGGCAGGTTCTCATAGCCCTCGCTATGTATACACATGCTAATCTTTGCACTTTCGAGAGGTTAATTCTCGCGGTGGCCAGATTAGTTCTTTTGCTCCATGCTACTGATGCATAGGTGATGATCGGTCTCACTATCGCTGTATACCAGTAAAACCTAAGGAGCCTTCTCTAATTACCCTTAAACCTTACACTTCTAATTGGAATTGTAATTCAAGAAACGCAAAATTAACTCCCCACCAATTACAAAATTACAACCAATTTACTCGCCTAACAAAAACAGTAGTTCTTCTTTTTTCAATAGTGATATAAACAGAGATTCTCCTTTTGTTAATAATGCCGATCTGGTAAATTGCATCACAGAATTTATTGAAACAATATTCAGTAATAGTAATTATATTTTTGACAAAGAAGTTGTGAAACAAAAATGCCCTCCACAAGGTGGAATATTACGGATGCAAACTGACTAAAATATTCCCAGTGCTTAGAAAAACGTTTTGAATTCGTTAATACAGATAGGTCACAAGGAATAACTACTTAATGGCAATATTCGTAGACCTCAAAGATGCTTATAATACTGTTAATTTGCAGTCTTTACGAACTAAACTTATAGGAGCGAACATTCGTGCTCCTATTGCCACCAACATTCTCAATCTATATACTCGTCGAAGAATTTTGATAAGAACTTCAACAACTGACCTTATAGGGCCTAGGATAACATCAAAAGGACTTGCACAGGGATCGGTTTTAAGTCCGCTCTTACTTAATGTTTATACGAACCATTTAGTTATCCCTAATGCTAACATCATACAATACGCAGATGATATTGTAATTTATACAATACAATATACATTTAATAGATGCGTTAATGCCCTTAATTTAGCAATGAAAGACTTTCCAGTATGGTGTGACACCAAAGAATTTGAGATTGCATATCCCAAATGCAGTGTTCAATTGTTCATTAGACACAGAGTTGCAAATCGCATCGTTAATCTGGCCGGTAAGAATTCCAAATGAACAACGTCACTAAATATTTAGGAATGTGGTTGGACGGTAAATTATTATGGAGAAATCACATCACCAGTGTCGTCAATAAATGCCAAAAAATCAATAATATTCTTCGAGTTATCAGCAAGGTGTCATTTGGAGCTGATGTATATACTTCTACGTTGATCTATAGATCATTGGTTAGGCCAACAATTGACTATGGTTGCGGATTGTACGGCCATAAGGCTTTGCTTAGGAGTAATGAATTCTACCCCTGTAGAAGCTATGTATGTTGAACTTCGTGAGCCTCCGTTAGCACTTAGGCGTAAATACTTAAGCATCAAATTTATCCTAAAGAATTGAGCTATGGAGAACATCATTATTACCAAATGTGCTAGACTCAATGTTCAAAACCTTATGGGTGCTTATTGGTTACACAAACCTTCTCTTCTCTTTGCAATGGCATTTGCAGATACTTGAAAAAGTTGGATACACGTTTATTGATACACATTAATAATGAGCAATTGAAATCCTCTGAATCGGTAATCCTTTTGGGTTTAACTTAAGCTTAACTCTTAAATTGGGATAATCATTGCCAATCATTAATATTATTAACTAAATAAATCGACTTTTAAACTTAGATCACTTAAAAATATACTTGAGCCACATATCTTGAAACAAGTATATTATGCCGAATTTCATTCTCACCTACTCTAAGGACTTCTACTTTGGGGATCATGTGCCTCTGCAAAAAGAAAAGGTATTTCTTAAACAAAAAGCGGCGGTTAGATGTCTGGCGGGTGTTACGCAATTGACGTCATGTAGACCTTATTTCATTTCCTTGAAAATATTAACACTTTGTGAATTATATATATTGGAAAGTAGCTGCTATGTAGATAAACACAGAAGCACTTTTATTAACAAAAACAATAACGAACATAAATTTAAATTAAGAAATTCGCGAATTCATTCTGCTAGGCATCATCTGAAGTCAACAGCTGAAAGTATAGATGTGTTAACAATTCAAATTTATAACCATCTGCCTAACAATTGGAAAACTTTTACTTCTAAAAAATTTATTTATTATTGAATTTATGCCATTTGGCTGATACGCAGTGTATATACATATTCCTAGGTATTAGCAGACATATATTTCACTTTACCAAGGATTTTCAGTGCTACTGTGTAATGTATTATACGGAAAAACACATCAGCACTTTTAGTTGCCTTAGGGATTCTCCAGACTTCTATTTTCTTGTAGCAGATTTTTATACGTAGTGCTTGTAAGGATTGTTGTCTTTCCCTTGTTACGCTTTGATTGAACCTGTACTTTATTCCTGACATGAGAAATAGGCATTATGTCTTCGAGAAAGCATAATGAAGACTCCATCAATAACTAAATTGAAGCTATCACCAGCCCGTAGAAATACATGCATTGGAGGGTAAATAAGCTTCTGCTGCACTAAAACAGACTTCAATGGTAACAGTAGCTTCCTGCCGAAGTTAAGGAGCTTTATTTATGGTGCAATCGATACACCGGTCTCAGCACAATTCCAAATTTTGTCTGCGGTAAATTTATGCTTATCCAAAGCTTTGCCAAGCAAATCAAAAACTTGTTTTGCCGCTATTAAAGCCCATGGCTCTTGGAGCTCTTGTCCTTTCGGGTTTTCTAATTGATAAGTCCGGATCACATCTTATAAATCCTATCAGCCAATCTTTTCCTGCAATTTTTGCATTTGTTCAATAATGAATTTTCCCCAATTTTTCAGACCATCGATAAGCAAGATTTCTGAAATCTTGAATTGTTAATCCTGAAAGACCCAATTCCATTTTTTCAAATATGTAACTAGCTGTGTCTCGTTTTCTAGGGAAATAAGTGTTTTTAGCCTAATGGTTTTCTAAGTTGGAGAGGTCCAGCAAGCTGACGCGCTTCTTCCACTTTTCTTTCTAGAATTGTTTGTGGTACTTCATAGTCATTCTCTTCTCTTCTGTATGCACGACAACCCTGTTGCAAGTAATAAAACGATTTACTTCTATATTTAAAAATTCAACTATATCCAGGCATAACCGACCAGACTGAAGAATAAGATAGTGATGTCCCCATATTGCCCCATACCAATAGCCCCATCTTGCCTCTTTGGGCCATTTTCTGGTCATGTTATAATAACATATTAAATATTTGAAGTAAACAAATAAAGCACTATAGAAAATAGATGCAATACATGTCAATTAATAAGCACAAAAAAGTGTAGTTGGAAATAATTTACTTATACTTCCGATACTGGCCGTTGAACTCACCATCAAAACAATAACGAAATTCTGGAAATTGTAAAGTTCACGCACAAACAGCAATAACTTTGTTATTACGACTAGTCAAGTTTCCTACATTACAACAAACATAGAACAACACTTGTCAATATTAAGTCTGCTATTACTTGACAGATGCTTACTGCCGTTTTGTAGATAAGACGATGTCCCCATCATGCCTCGTGGCCTTATCTTGCTCCACCCTCCCCTAAGTAGTTTTCGAACTAAGACTTACATTTCACATTCAATTTGGTTAAGTGATTTTCCTTGCAGGGATTTTTCTATATAAATTAAAAGATTAAACTAAGCTATATGGGTAATACGGTCTTTAAAATAAAACTGCTAAATAGCCTCAATATTTCGTCATATATTTATGACTTCCTCAGGAGGACATCTACAATATTACAAAGAATATGAACCAATAGTAATAAAATATTTAAAATAATACTTACAAAGTTCAAATATAATAATCAAATTAAACCTATTTTAAATTTAGAATTTTTAAAAGTCAAAAAACATTTTTGTAAACAAGGTAATGTTACTATGTATTTTTTAACATGTTGCAGTAAATATGATTGAGTTGATTTGTGTCTGTTTTGAAATTAATAGAATTTTGATTACTGTTAATATGAACCATTTCTAGAAATAACCGCTTTTTGTAATTACTTTCAACATCAAGAATTTTAGTATTATCATAATTAAAATTGTGGTCTAAATTTTGAAAATGTAAAGACAAGGCACATGAACGTTTACCTATACGACTATCACTTTTATGTTGGGTTATTCTATTCTTTAGCATTTGAGAAGTTTGACCAATATAACAACCTTGACAATCACGACAAGGAATATTATATACTAAATCACTTTGGTCCAGAATTGGTATCTTGCCTTTAGTTTTTGTAAAGATTGTTCTTATGGTTGTTATATTATACTTCGCAATTTTGATATTATTAAAATCTTTAAAATGTTTAATTACTTTATTAGTTAAACCTTCTACGAAAGGTAATTTATAATATTTAAAAGTGGTAGTTGTATTAGTATTTATATGTTCATGTAAGGAATTTGGAGAGTAAATTAATTTTGAAAGAATATTTTTAGGGTAGCCGTTATAGGAAAAAATTTTAAATAACTTTTTTAAATTGTCGTTAAGAAATCTTGTGTCGCTAATTTGTGTAATTCTGTTTTTCATAGCAATCACAGTATTATATTTCTGATTTATAGGATGATTAGAGTAAAAGTTAATAAATCTACCAGAAGATGTTGGTTTTTGATACCAATCTAAAATGATAATGTTATTCTCAACAATCATTTTCCAATTCAGCAGTGAATTGTAAATGATTATTATACGAATTAAATATCTTTAAAGTAATATCTACCTTATCATTAGGTATTGAACAAATAATGTCATCAACATATTTAAAAATAAATGGAATTTTGAAAGCTAATTTAGGTATAACAGCATCTAATAAACAATCCATAACAATCATTGCCAAAATTGGACTAATTGGGGAACCCATTGGTGTACCAAAGTGATTTAAACATAAAACAGTACTTGTCAATATTAGGACTGCTATTATTTGACAGATGCTTACTGCCGTTTTGTAGATAAGACGATGTCCCCATCATGCCTCGTGGCCTCATCTTGCCCCACCCTCCCCTAAGTAGTTTTCGAACTAAGACTTACATTTCACATTCAATTTGGTTAAGTGATTTTCCTTGCAGGGAGTTTTCTATATAAATTAAAAGATTATTGAGAGTTAAAAGTTAAGTTACCTGGTATTAGAAATTAGTAGTATTTAGCATTAAAGAATATACTCTAGTAATATTTGGTTAAAATTAGGTGAGCTTTTCCATTAACATAATAAATTGATAAAAATTAATGATAAATATAGTCCTTTCCCAATCTTGTTTTATTGAGTATAATCTTTACATGTTTCGGCCTGTAGCCATCTTCACAAAATTAAAATGAATGAAATGCAAATGTGATGTAGAATGATATAAATTATTTAGAGTGTTAAAAAATGTGAAGTTGAAGAGAAGAATGTTTGAATAAACGGGGGATGGGTTAAAAAATAGCTTAAGATAATATATTTAAGACATCTCTGAACATGAGGAGTAGTTATATATAAAGTTATAAGGTGTAATTATATAAGAAAATTTATTGAAATATGAAATTATAAAATGAAGGTACAGAAAAAATATACCATGAAACAGGTCCGTATATAATATATAGTGCGCCGATAACTTTAAATAGTGTGTATACTTTACAATAGAGAACGTTTTCCGGTATATAATAAATAACAATAAATGTTTAAAAACGGCAAATAGTACTTTAGATTGCTTCCATAAAACTACAAATGCTATTTTACTGTCTCTAGAAGTAAACTAGTTATAGAATCTTCTATATTGAATATCGAAAAAAAAACCACTCATTAAAATTTTACCAAATTTGTTCCAGATAATGGCTTCCATCAAAACCACCAATCCTTTCCAACGCGTCAGCGAGACTCGTACTTGTCTCATGAGACTCACTTCAACTCGTAATCCTGATGAGATTGAAACAGCAATCAAGAAATGCGAAAACGACATCCGGTGTATGAATGAGAAGCTAAGGACTATATTGAGCATTACGACCAAGGAACGTACCATAGTTTCTGTGGCGCTATTGGAAGGCTTCCGTGGTCAGCTGAAAAATTTACAAGGTGTTGGTGATGAACACGTGAGTGTGGAGTGGGTAAACCTGGAATCTGCTTTTACTCTTTACACCGGAGCGATACTCAATCCTCAGCAGCAGGATCCCATCACATTCCTGGAGAACTCCAGAGATCTATTTCAACGAAAAATTAAAAGCAAACTAGAGAAAGCGTTCGCTGTAAAAGTGAAGTCCATATTGTGTGCTACATTCGTTCTTGGAAGAGATGACGAAAAAACTTTCGAATTCAAGTCAATCAAAACAAAGAATGCTCCAATCTACCGCGACACTAATATCAAAGAGTGGTTTAACGACAATATTAAAAACCCTATTTTAACAAAACTGAAGGATTTCTAACAGAGGAGAGTGCAACATTGGATGCTATACACAATATTACGTTTAGCGTGAATAAGTTTTTTCCACTGCCAGAATCATTAAATGGTAAATCAGCATGCATTAACGTTCAAAATAACGACGATGGATGTTTCGCGTGGTCCGTGCTAGCTGCGCTCCACCCTGCTGAAGAAAGTCCGACGAGTACATCCAGTTATTTACCCTATTTAGAGGAGTTGAAGTTAGAAAACATTACGATGCCAATGAAAGTTGATCAAATTCCTCGTTTTGAAACACAAAACAAAATTTCTGTGAACGTATACAGCTTGGAAAAGTTCAAGAGGAAACGACTGAATGTTGTATCCGCGTACCTAACAAAAAAGAAGCAGAAGAAACATGTAAACCTCCTCCTCATTCAAGGTAAATATGTTGACGAAGATGGGGAAGAAGCTGATGACAGCAACGATAAGGAATATAAACCATCGTTCCATTATGTTTGTGTAAAGGATTTAAAAGCTTTCATTGACGCACAGTCTCCTGAGATTAACAATGAAAACCATGTAATATGTGATCGCTGTTTAAATTACTTTATCAACAAACAGAAGCTAGAGGCCCACATGAAGGACTGTTTAAGGATGAACGAATGTAAAGTAAAGCTACCAACAAGAAAAAAAGCTAATATCAAATTTAATAATTTTAGAAATAAAACGCGTGCGCCATTCATAATTTACGCAGATTTGGAATGTTTATTGGTGCCAATCCAAGACGAGCCAGTGGAATCAGCGCAAAAATTGCGCAAACATGTTCCATGCAGTATTGGATATTTTGTGAAATGCGCTTATGATGATTCATTAAGTTTCTACAAGTCCCACCGCGGTAAAGACTGTCAAAGCTGGTTTGCGCAAGAACTCAAACAGTTTGCCGAAAACATGAAACCGTATTTCGTGATTCTGCACCTCAGGCAAAGTCTCTTACAAGAATTGTTTGTAACTGTTTCTTTTGTGGAGAGCCCATTCAATTGGGAGAATTCGCACAAAAGGATTATTGCCACTTTACCGGCAGGTATAACGGTAAAGTACATGTAAAATGTAGCTTTAAGTGTAAAGATAGCATCACAATTCCTGTCGTTTTTCATAACTTCACCGATTACGACAGCCACTTCATCGTAAAAAATGTGGCCAAAGATATCGAAGGTCGCATTGATTTGATTGCCAGAAACAAGGAACAATACATCTCCTTCACGAAAGCGATTAACAGGAAATCGCATAAAATTTAGATTTATCGATTCTCTGGCCTTCTTGGGGGCCGATCTGGGAACTTTAGCATCCTATTTGAGCGAGCATCCAAATTTAGAAAAACAGTTTGAAGATTTTGACAAAGCCAGTGTACAACTCCTAAAACGAAAAGGCGTGTTTCCGTATGACTACATGGATTCCTTTCTAAAATTTAATGAAAACCAATTTACCGGACAAATCAAAATTTCATAACGCCTTAACTGATTCAAACATCACCGATGAAGATTATGCACATGCCAATCACGTATGGAATGCTTTTGGTCGTAAAAATCTAGGTGAATATAGCGATCTATATTTAAAGACGGATGTTTTGTTATTGGCGGAAGTGTTTGAAAAGTTTCGATCGAGTGGTTTGGAATCCTATACGTTAGATCCCGCCCATTATTTCACTTTACCCGGATACAGTTGGGATTGTATGCTCAACCATACCAAAATAAATCTCGAACTTTTAACAGACATAGACATGGTACTTTTCGTCGAAAAGGGTATTCGAGGTGGGCTGTGTCAATGTTCTAAACGCTACGCTAAAGCCAACAACAAATATTTAGAAAACCATCATTCAGATCAACCCTCAAAATTTCTAGTTTATTTCGATATTAATAACCAGTACGGATGGACGATGTCTCGGTATCTGCCTTATGGGGGATTTAAGTGGGTGGAGAACGATTTAGATAATTTTAATTATAATGTGCCGGCAAATAACCCAGAAGGCTATATACTAGAGGTAGATTTAGATTACACACACGAAATTCACGATTCTCATTCTGATCTACCATTTTGTCCTGAGCACCGGGCACCACCACATTCTGAAGATAAAAAATTACTAGCTACTTTATACAATAAGGAACACTACATTATACATTACAGAAATTTACAGCAAGCAACTGAACGCGGCTTAAAAGTCACCAAAATCCATCGGGTGTTAAAATTTAAACAGCGAGATTGGTTAAAACCATACATCGACTATAATACTCAATTTAGAACGGAAGCATCGAACGATTTTGAGAGCAACCTCTATAAACTTATGAATAACGCGGTATACGGAAAAACAATGGAAAATGTCCGGAAATACTCCAACATTAAGTTATTAACTAAGCGAGAAGGGCGATACGGTATTGAGGCGCAGATAGCGAGACCAGATTTTAAATCAAGTACAGTATTCGAAGAAAATTTTGTAGCGATTGAGTTGAACAATACCGAACGTTATTTAAACAAACCTC
The DNA here is from genome assembly GCA_004143645.1 of Protaetia brevitarsis. Lineage (NCBI taxonomy): Eukaryota > Metazoa > Arthropoda > Insecta > Coleoptera > Scarabaeidae > Protaetia > Protaetia brevitarsis. The sequence goes on from RXPK01003359.1 coordinate 17,579, forward strand.
TTTATATTGGCCTGTGCGTGTTAGACACATCTAAAACAAAAATTTATCATTTCCATTATTCATATATGAAAGGACGGTTCGGTGATAAGGCGCGACTGTGTTATACCGATACCGATTCTCTCATATACGAAGTGGAATGCAACGACGTATACGAAACAATTAGACTCGATGCTAAAGAATATTTCGACACATCCGATTACCCAGAGAACAACATTTACAACATCCCCCGTGTAAATAAAAAGGTCGTCGGAATGATGAAAGATGAAAATGCCGGTAAGGTCATGACGGAATTTGTGGGGCTTCGTCCCAAAAATTATGCAATACGGATTGGAACTGTTGAAAAACTGAAAGGTGTAAGGAACCATACGGTAGACATCACTTTCGATGACTATGTAACATGCTTGAAGGAGACCAAGGGAACAGAAGTAAAGCAAATACTATTTAAATCAGAAAACCACGACGTCTACACAATTCAACAAGATAGAACTGTGTTGAACCCTAATGATGATAAGAGATATATAATTCCAGGAACATATGATACTCTACCATGGGGACATAAGAGTATAATGGAGTTATCATAAGCGCGCAAAGCCCATCTATATGATAAAAACCGATGACTGAAAACCACATATTCTAGAGGGCATGGTGACTACTTTTTTAGCGAGCACACGTACCAATTTTGGTATACAATGTTTTGAGTCTTAAAGTGCTAGAGAGGTCGTATTTTAGTAATAAAAAAAGAACGACTGCTATAATACACAATCAATTATAAACAATTGTCGGCTTACTAGTTTCGGCTAAATATCCATCTTCAGAGCCATCTAAGCAACAAATTATAGGATTATAATAAATATAAAAACGCAAGAGGTTAATATTAATTGCTTACGTTAAATTGAAAGGCAAAAAACAATGCAAATTAAGTAATGGGCAAAGTCGAACATATTGAAATTATTTTAAGTTAATTATAAAGTAGTTAAAATTTAGAAACAATACAAAAGGATTACGAATACAAGTTCAGAACATATCGCGAGAAGAGAAAGAACAAGCTTGAAGTCCGTGCATAAAATAGCACGAAGATTTAGTAAACAATTTTTTAAGAATCAAATGTGAGCGAACTTATGAAGTATATGATCAAAAAATAAAATAAAACTAATGCGCTTTCATTTAGTCCTTCATAAAAAGTATCTTTATTTCTTCAAAGCAAATGTACATTTCGCGTTTTAATCAAGGCATCATCAATGCTAAGTAAACAGCGTAAGTGAAAAAGCAAAAAAGGAATCTAATTGAAATAAATCGTCAAAAAATTTTAACTCAAAATTGTAAATAAGAAACAATTGGTTTAATGTTATAATTGATTTCTTGGTTCATTAACTTTATAGTGGATTCCCTCGAGTGCTTCTCAATCGCGTATGCCTCTAACATACCTCTAGTCTTACGTCTTTATTTCAATTATTAGAAATCAAAGTTATATCATTTTCACCAAGACTACTGTGCTCTGTCTTAGTTCTATGTTGGTATACGTTAGATGTGATTTGTGTATTTGTGTTCTTTATCTCTATTCTCAAGTTTTCTACCTATTCCTATTTTATATAGTTACAATCTTTACATATAATTTTATAAACGCCAATTTTTATCAAGTTTTCTAACTTTATCTTTATTGTTACATAATAAATTATTTATGGTATTGTTAGATTTAAAGATAGATTTTTTGTTATATTGTTTAAATTCTTTTTTCTAATTTGTTTGTGTGGTTATTATATGTAAAAAGTTATTAGATGTATTGTTTGTCATTTTTCTAATAAACTGGGTTTTGTTTAATTATCTGTTTATTAATTATTTTTTTCCAAGACACTGATAGGAAATTTATTTTTTCAGCTATTTGTGTTCCTTTTAAATTCACTACATTTAAGTGGTCAATTATAAAGTCTGCGTATGTAAAAAATGATTGCAGTCAATTTAGGGGAATAATGATAGTGAAAGAGAAACGGTATGATACACTCAGAAAAATGGGCTAAGTAAAGTGTTTACTTGATAAAAAAATTATTTACAATAGATAAAGTTTTACTTGGAACTATTCCCGTTAATTAATACCTGCAACTAAACCCAGTTTCCTGAATGCAAGTTGTTACTGTAAATAGTGCTCTTATTAACGGCTATTACACAGCACACCTGACAAATTTGTGGTAAGTAACGTATCACTTATGACTACTGGTACTATATCTAACTACAGCACATGCTTAGTAGAAGTAACAACGATGCTGATCGCTATTAAACTCATGTATTTTCTTAAATAGGTAACAACTTGCTACAACAATGATTATTTGAGTTTTGCTACCACCCCATGATTGTTTTAGTATTCCTGATTGGCTAGTGCGGCGCAGTAATGAAATAGTTCCCGAGACTCATACCCGCTCAGGCGAAAAAGGGTGTGCAAGACATGGAGGACGGCCATTGTAGGCCAGTTGGTACGAAAATATATTAAAAATACCGGGTGGGTTAACTCAAGGCCGCATCCGTATAAAGAATCCCAGCGAAAAAAGAAGCACCGAACCTATAAGCAATCGGATGTTTCAAGATTGCAGTTTTAAACCACGTGGTGGGATATTTGAATTCCCTATCATTGTGATGATATCTGCGCCCGCTGGTAAAGTTAAAGTGTGGATGCCGTCGCAGGCTGACTGATCCAATAGTCCAAGTGCCACCTGCAGTTAGGGATACCCCAACGAAGTAGCCGTTTTCGAGGCGATCACCGGACATAACCGCCACTTACGCCGACAGAGGATCAACTCGCCGAGACAACGCCCAGTGAAAAGAATCAACAGAAACCGCAAGTTTACCGCCTATGTTATTTCTTTGTTTGTTATTAGTTGTAACTTCAAAGCCATATTTCTCTTTGTCCTTTGTTTAGATTTAAATAATTTCAATAACTAAATAACGTTTCAAGGAGGTCCCATTTACCTTATCTTTTATTATTGCTTTGTTCATTTTTTTCATTATTAAGGAATATATGTTATGAGTCATTACGTTGTAAATTGTTTAAAAAAAAAACTGTTGTAAAAGTGAAACCAATATCTTTCATACATATCAGGTAGTCACTGTGTTTGACCTATACAAAATAAAACTATTACTAATAATATTGCTTTTTTTTCTTAAGTAATAAGTATTATCTACCGTCTTTAGCAAATTAAATGAGAATTTAATCTTCCATTATTAACGCAATGGAAGCTACAGCACACTGAATAGTAATTAAAAATTATTTGCAAACAATTTTGAATTACGGATTGCTCGGTACATAGGTACGCGGTTGCATAAATAATCGCAGATTTATGAAACTTTTTTTGTACTTTATCAGTTATTCACACAGAGTACACAGCAAGCTACTTAATAAATATTCACTCGTTTCCTACGCTACCTATAGTTGAAAAACAAATTTAAGGTAAGTATATTGTATATTTATAGCAAACCATTACCTTCTATATATCAAAGTATTTAGTGAATATACATTAATGATACTTTTTCCCTATCACAAGTAATCTAAACAGCTTGTGTTAATTATGGAGGTGTGATTGCTGTTATAGAATAGTTCATTCACATCAATACACCTACACTGGTAGCAGTGTTTACTTGAGACAAGAGTGTCTGTTTTAATCCAAGACGGCCGTAGTTTTCATATCCCACAATAGAATTATTGTTTTGAATCAAGCAAATTATATTCTTAAAAATATTTTATTATCTGGATACAATTGTGTTTTTAGTGCTAGACAATTGTAATGTATTAATGTAAGTAAATGACAATTTGAATCAAGAAATATTTCATAAAGTTAAGACAGAAATTATTTAAAACAAAACTCCGATATACATATACTTTTTCTTAATGTAAAATAATGTAGTTCTTGTAATAATACTCTTTCCAAATGTATGTTTCTTTATTAAAACAAACGATTATTTGAAACAAGAAAATTGTCTTATACAATTAAGACACCAGTTATTTAATGCAATACTCTAATACTATGTATTATTTCTTAATGTAAAATAATCTAGTTTTGTAATGATACTTTTTTTAAAATGTAGGTTTCTCAGGTCAATAAAACTACAGGGTAGATTGAAAAACAGTGGTATCTTATTTAAAAAATATTTTATTTTAGGTAACTATAAACAAAAAATAATTTCAGCACACATAACTGTTTAAAAAAAGAGGAATAACCTTTCAAACAATGTAGTCGTTAAAAAACACAAAATTTTCTTCGCCCATACCTTCAAAAGATGTTTCTAAACACTTTAGATTCTAGTCACTTAATTTGTTTTTTACGAAAGTATCCATTTTAATAAATAAACGACGACAATACAAGCGTTGTTGCGGTTCTGTTGCAGTGTTGGGCAAAATTCATTCAGAATAAGAATGAAAATAAATTGTCAGTTTCCTTATTCTTATTCAGAAATAATAGATAAATTTTTATTCCTGATTGTATTATTCAATAATGAATTTCCACATTCATTTCATTCATTATTCAAATAATTATTCTTCATTTGAATAATTATTCTCCTTTTGAATAATAATTATTCGTCTCTTGAATAATTATTCTTCATTTGAATAACTACTGTTATTCAAATAAATATTCCTATTCAAATAATCGTGTTCATTTAAATAACTGCTTTCATTCGGGAAAGGAAATAATTTTTCCATATCAGGGGTTGAGTAGTTCGAGAATCGCATTGATTTATTTCTTAAATGGCGGAATATATTTTTCAGCAATATTAAGAAGCGATATGAATAACTTTTGTCAACATGAAAGGGTGGGGAGTTGGTAAAGGAGACGCGTTAGTTTTTTTTGAATCTCGAAAATTATTTTTTGATGGCATCGGGAAGGTAAATAAACACTTTTTTTAATATCAGGGAGTGGAGATTGATACGGAGGATGTATTTATTTCTTAAAGCAATAATATTTGTTTTTTAGCAATGGCGGGAAGGAAAACAGATAGTTTGCTTTATATTAGGGGTTGAGTGGTTTGGTTAGAGGGTCGTATCCATTTTTTTTTTTCTTGAATGACGGAATATATTTTTCAGCAATGTTAAGAAGCGGTATGAATAATTTTTGAATGGTTGGTTAGAGGGTCGTATCGATTTTTTTTCTTGAATGACGGAGTATATTTTTCAGCAATGTTAAGACGCGGTATGAATAACTTTTGTTAACATCAGAGGGTGGGCAGTTGGTGCAGGAGACGCATTAGTTTTTTTGAATCATGATAATTCTTTTTTGACGGTATCGGGAAGGGAGAGAGTTACTTTTTTTTTAATATCAGGGAGTGGAGATTGATAGGGAGGATGTATTTATTTCTTAAAGCAATGATATTTGTTTTTTAGCAACAGCGGGAAGGAAAACGGATAGTTTGTTTTATATCAGAGGTTGAGTGGTTGGTTCGAGAGTCGCATTGATTTTTTTTCTTGAATGACGGAGTATACTTCTCAGCAATGTTAACACGCGGTATGAATAACTTTTCTCAACATCAGAGGGTGGGGAGTTGGTGCGGGAGACGCATTAGTTTTTTTGAATCATGATAATTCTTTTTTGACGGCATCGGGAAGGGAGAGCGTTACTTTTTTTTCAATATCAGGGAGTGGGGATTGATAGGGAGGATGTATTTATTTCTTAAAGCAATGATATTTGTTTTTTAGCAACAGCGGGAACGAAAACGGATGGTTTGTTTTATATCAGAGGTTGGGTGGTTGGTTCGAGAGTCGTATTGATTTTTTTTTCTGAATGACGGAATATATTTTTCAGCAATGTTAAGACGCGGTATGAATAACTTTTGAGTGGTTGGTTAGAGGGTCGTATCGATTTTTTTTCTTGAATGACGGAATATATTTTTCAGCAATGTTAAGAAGCGGTATGAATAACTTTTGTCAACATCAGAGGGTGGGGAGTTGGTGTAGGAGGCGCATTAGTTTTTTTGAATCATGAAAATTCTTTTTTGGCCGCATCGGGAAGGGAGAGGGATACTTTTCTTTTTCAATATCAGGGAGTGCGGATTGATACGAAGGATGTGTTTCTTAAAGCAATGATATTTGTTTTTTAGCAACGATGGGAAGGGAAAGGGATCATTTTTTTTCTATACCAGGGATTTAGAGGTGGGTTGGGGAGTCGCATTGGTTTTTATTGAATTCTGAAAATTATATTTTAACAGCATCAGAAAAAGAAAGGAACGCTTTTTTCAATATCAAGTAGTGCGGATAGGTGTAGAAGATATTTTTTTCTTAAAGTAATCATATTTGGCCTTTAGCAACGGCGGTAAGCGAAAGGGATAATCTTTTTTATATTAAAAAGTGGGGGTTGGTGCAAGAGACGCCCTGTGTTTTGTTTTTTGAGTTACACTGTGAAGGAAGAAGTTTTTTTTTTACGACACTGATGGAATGAGCGCGGGTAGGAGTTAAATATAAAGTTGAATTTAAAGAAATCCAAATTTGGTTTAAAAGAGATGAAATGCTTTGTGCCAGCAGGACTTTGTTAATTTCTCACTGCAAAAAGCTTGCAATCCTTGTAGTTCTTCAAATACTTCGCAATAGAAATACCCAATCATTTTTTAATCTAACAGGATCATATTAGTTGTCTAAGTAAAATTTAGTTATAGCGAACAGTTAGTGTTAAGATCATTACCTTTATTTTTTTGTATAGTGCGTGTGTTGGATGTTTTTTAATAAATTAAATTACAAAATGCACCCGTGTTTTCATCTCAACACTGTCACAAATAATTAACAAAACGTTCACAGAGTAGCCTCACGGTTACGTCCCGTGAACGGTGAAACTTCAACAATAAATCTAACACCAATAATAATTGGGATTAAAAGACTTGGTGGTATGCTTGTTTATGTGTATATTTCATAATCGAGGGCATGCATTATTTTTGTAATGATAAAATCTATCTTTTACAACGTCCTGAAAGAAAAAGGGTTTCTTTTTCATCTGATGGTGAAATACTTGCCGCGTAGAATGCGCGGTGAATTTTGGTTGGCTAAAAATATCCCATGGTGTAAAGAAATGTCCAAATAAAAGAGATTTTGAATCGAAATAGTACGATCCAAATCGATATTGATCTATGCGGCTTCAATCATATATTCTATTACCTATTGCACATATTAGTAATTTTAGTGACTTAACTAACATAATAGAATAGAATTTCAAGTCCGATTTGATTTATAAACTCATGATTTACCTACTTCCACAAGGCAACGGTTTTAGAATACACTTTAAGAAAGATATTTTCTTAAAATAATATCACGTTCTGTTTTGATTCAATACTTTTTCTTTTCAAACAAAACGGATTTTTAAGAAAAACATTTTGTTAAAATAAGATTGGGTTCTGTTTTGATTTAATATTTTTTATTTTGAAATAAAACGGATTTTTTAAAACAATACATTTACTTATTTCAAGAAATCATTTCTACCAGTGTACTACTTGACAAGGGCAAATCTTTGCTTACTGCAACTACATATATTCTTTGGCTTAACTACTTCAGTTTAATTATCATAGTACTTCATAAGTTACCGGTATGAAGCAGACCGTAAGTAACTTAGATTGCTTGTTGCTAGTATCAGTGTTTAAGATCTCTTTTTTACTAGTGCTAAGTAATCTGTGCTTTTGTCCCCTAGCCAGCTGAACTTTTTACTTACAATAATTGTATTTTTATTTATGATTATTAATTTTTTTTCTCAGTGTAGTTTTGGTTGTGATTATATTCCCATAAATGGCAAAATTAAAATGACTAAGTTTTTTATTTATTTTTACATAAAAAAAATATTTTTTTTATTTATTTTCAATTTCTAATTTTTTAAATTGTACACAAACATAAAAGAAGTTGTATATGCACGCATGTCAATATCATCTAATACAAAATATTTACATCAGCGCTCAGTAAGCTGGCCCGTAGGAGCCAACTGTTTACATTCCCCCGCCCAACTAATTCAAGCGTTTTTGTAAGTTTATCGAGGAGAAGATAACATACGATACAGAGCATATTGAGTCACTGAAACGTAGAGCGTTGAATTTCGAGCGCAAACGGTCGTGTGTCTTACAAAGAATGGGAAACGCAATTTTTATTTTCCGAAAAGATATCTGGGCATAATGAGTGCATTATCTGTGGAAAGATAATGCAAGTATGTAAGAAAAAATCAATTTAAATTTAAAACGACGTTTTGATCACTTTCATGAGAGATTGTTTGAGATTTATTTGAGAATTTCTATTTTATTTTTTGAAGTATTTTATTTTTGTTAATTACACTAGTTTACACCGAAAATGTACATTTGATGAGAGATAGATTTCCTTATGTATTTTCTTCCGCTGATTCGAAATCAAGGTTAAAATTTTTTTATGGAACAGTTTTGAGATATTGTAATTTTTTTTATTTTTTCGACCCATTTTTCACTTGACAAATCATAGTCTCGAGCTAGAAATGTCCGATTGGTTCGTTTCTTGGTACCCAAATGCAAGGTATTAAGATGACGAACAAATATGTATAATCGGATCTTTGATTGGTAAAGCGGTTCAAATATATCGATGAAAATAGGGCACATTTTCAAAAAAAAACATATTTTACAGTGATTCTGCGCCGACAGAAAAGTACAAATCGTTAAAAAAACGTCTAGTTTCTGTTCATGTACGTAAAGATGATACTTTTACGTAAGAACTAAGACCAACCAGAAGAAAATCGACCGAAAAATGACAAAGTTATAAGCAATTGAGTGAATAAATCCAAATCCAATATTTTCCGAATATTTTATTTTTTTTCGACAATTTATGAGTTTCAGTTGTTCACACGCAAATATATTGAATTTTATTATTTGTTATTTTCATTTTCATTACGATAGGCACAAAGGATTAGCGGCTTTATCCATAACCAAAAATTAATATCTGCTATCTTTCCTTTATGTGAATTCACACACAAATGGCTTCACAGGTAGATAGCAATAGGTTGTTTGATTACACATAAGGTCGTAAATGTTTACGCCGCCATCCTGTTACATTTTTGCTGGTTTACAATTACGTATTTTTTAATCTTTAATTTTCTTACATTTTACGAAAAATATATGCACATATTTAGCAGGAATTTGCTAATGACATTTTCAATACTTTGTGGGATTTTTTGTCAATTAATATCATGAAGGTCGCTCAAGCAGCGATATCATGATATTCTATCCCCATCGCTCATGCCATCAACACTAAAGAATCATACGCCACAATGGCCAGTTTGCTAAATACTTCAATATGAGCATCACAACTGGAAAATATGTTCCGATCTCAAAGTCGTCGGCATGTTGTGTGGAATGCAGGTGGATATACAAATATTGCTGCTTTCTTTGCCTCTGGATAGTCGTGCTCGTGAACATCATTATAGAAGAAAAGACTGGCCAGAAAGGGAGAACGTCACAGTGGGCAAAGACAATATTAAATACGTGCCTCTTGTCAAAAAAGAAAATATAATCCTTCCAGCGTTGCACATTAAACTTGGCCTCATTAAAAATTTTGTGAAGGCCTTAGACAAGGAAGGCCTAGTATTTTCCTATTTAAATCCCTTTTCCCGCAGTTTTCTTTAGCAAAAATCAAGGAAGGCGTCTTCGATGGTCCACACGTAAAGAAATTGGTAAAAAGCACAGATTTTCCAAAATATTTAACACCCGTTGAAAACGAGGCCTGGAATTCATTTCAGCGGGTTGTTACCAATTTTATTGAGAACAATAAAAGCCCTAATACGAGGAAATTATTACCGATTTGCTGAAGAACTACAACAAGATGGGTACGGAATGCCATTATATAATTTCATTCCTGGTTGTTTTCTATGTATTGTTTTTACATTTTATTTATTTCTTACAGGTGTAAATATGTCTCTAAAAATCCATTTCTTGCATTCGCATTTGAATTTCTTTCCGGACAATCTTGGTGCCGTAAGTGACGAACACGGCGAGAGATTTCACCAACAAATTAAGACCATTGAGCGGCGCTATCAAGGATTTTGGGATGAAGCAATGTTGGGAGACTATGTATGGTTTCTCACTAGAGAAACGGATCCAAAAGCAACGAAGACAAAGCAAGAGCTATTTCTAACACACAAAAATGTCAAGAAGTATTGCAAGCGTTTACACCCAATAAATTGTCGAAAAAATATAAAATATTCGGAAAATATCGGATTTGGATTTATTCACTCAATTGCTTATAACTTGTCATTTTTCGGTCGATTTTCTTCTGGTTGGTCTTAGTTTTTACGTAGAAGTATCATCTTTAGTACATGAACAGAAACCAGACGTTTTTTTAACAATTTGTACTTTCTGTTCGGCACAGAATCACTGTAAAATATGATTTTTTTGAAAATGTGCCTTATTTTCATCGATATATTTTGAACCGCTTTACCCATCAAAGATCCGATTATACATATTTGTTAGTCATCTTAATACCTTGCATTTGGATACCAAGAACGAACCAATCGGACATTTCTAGCTCGAGATATGATTTGTCAAGTGAAAAAAGGTCGAAAAAATGAAAAAATTACAATATCTCAAAAACTGTTCCATAAAAAAATTTTAACCTTGATTTTCGAATTCAGCGGAAGAAAATACATAAGGTGATCTATCTCTCATCAAATGTACATGAAAAAAATTTCATTTTGTAAACTAGTGTTATTTATATTTATAATATTTATTTTTGATTTGTCCATATAACTTCTGCGATATTTCTAGCCAATTTTGTTTTATATTTGCGAAAATATATTTTTTGTTAATTTATCCTTTTAACAAAATTCCAAAAAAATCAAATGAAGGTTACTTACTCTTTCTATATTACGTCAATATATTTACATTTTAAAAATATGAAATGAAATACATATTTTTATATTACAAGTGCTGTGTTTATACCAGGTTGTCCAAGGTGGATGACGTCGTAGAAGTGTATGGAACACCAAACAAAATTAATTAAAAACAATTTTAATTTTTAAGTTATTGATAATGAACTACGTTCTTAAAATATTTTGATCATTAGAAATTGTCGCTTCTTGCTAAACCAAGTAACAAACTGTTTCAGTTTAAAGAGAACACAATGTAGTTTTTCGTTATTTGATTCCTTTCCCACTAACAATAATTAAATGTGCACATTTTAAACATTAAAGAAGCGTTGGACTAACTTACCACGATATCCAAAATTAATTGGAATACCTATACAGAACCTTTTATAAGTAACATTTAATGGGTCAATAAACGCTGGTGAGGAGGTAAATTTATAATTAATTATGGTATTCTCTCCATCCAGGTATTCCTATTAACTTATAAGTAACCTTACAAACGTCAATCCCGGCGTAAATCAAAATTATTTCAAACAAGAACTCAAATAATTATAATTATGAAAGAAGACATTTATATCGGCATGTTTATTTAAAATGAAATAAATTTGCAAAAATAGTTTAAATACTGTCAACTTTTCGTGCACAATGCGCTATCAATGATTAGATATGAGACGAGAAATGTAACCGATATCTTCTCACTTGCTCGTCGCATTTCGAATCGTTTGCTTACTTATTTCTTCGTGCACTCAACATATTTATCTACATATCTACATATTTATTTGCGTACGATGTCATCTTAGAATAATACTACATTTTATTACTATAATCAATAAATATTAAATATTCTTAAACTCAATTTTTATTAGAAACTACAATGTAGTAAAATCCCAAAAAAAAAAGAAATGCATTGGGAATAGATCTGGCGATCTTGAAGACTAGGAATTTTTTTAAAAATAACTTCGAAGAGGAAAAGAAAGAAGCCTTTGGTAGTTTCGAGGCAAAATAAAACATGTTGTGCAGCAAAAATAATTCCCATTTTGAAGTTCTCATTTTCAAGGTTATAAATTTTTTTAATCTAACTAATTTGACATAGTACGCATGATTTTCTCCCACAAATTATACACAGAATGGGATATGATTGCTGTATGATCTCAATCAATTTGTTATACACGGTAGTTCGGAAAAAAATGATTAAAACTTATATTTTGCTAAAATTCAGCGAAACATCATGTCTGGATATAGCGTTGAATTTAAAACAACATTTATTAATAAAAGAATCAGGGTAGTTTTATATTTTTGACCTTCCCTCGTATACATTTAAATTTTCGGCAGATTTGATGAGTGTTGTTTTAGTTTCAAGACATGCAGAGGTGATTTGTAAGAAAAAAGATTTACTAAATTCATTAAAGGCAAAAAAAAATTTCCCATCTGTGCACTTTCTGCCGGTCACTGTACTACATGTAGGGATGGTACGTCTAGAAAATGGTGGCAGGTTTTCTATTGAAAACGTTGACGCTAAAGAGCCGAAGTATGGAATAAGTATCGCACTTTTCTAATACTCAACATCAGGTGATTCTACAAGAGCATTTGATCGATGCAGCTGGTATTATACTATTCTGGATGGACGAAGTTCTATTTGAATTTTTTCCGCAATCCTATTGATAAAAAGTAATAATATATAATTTTCTTTAGGTGATTCGCACATTACGGGATATCTAAACGCTTTTACTGCAGAACATTTGCAACAGCAAAGCAGAATATTTAAACATAATGAAGATGGAAATAGTAAACACTGCTTTTATGGTAGCCTAATAAAGCTGAAACGTTAAAATGTAGCCGTGTTTTCTTCCTCAGTAAGTCTTTCTAGTCTAGATCATGCACGATTTCTAAAATCCTTGTTTGAAGAAAGATAAATGAAAACCACTACAGGATTTATGCGGGTAATCGGTAAACTTTTTATCCGTATGTGTGTGTATTCACTCAGAACGCGAAGATGCTTGTTGTAATTATGTGATCCAGAAAGAAATAAACGATTGGCGAGTTTTTTTTTTTTTTATATATATATATATACAGGGTTTTCCACGGAACTGGCTGGTTAGAAGTTTTCCGGCTTAACGAAATTCCTCAGTTTTAAAAAATTGGGGTTTGCAACAATTTGGCACTTACTTTCTTTCTAAAATATTTTCACCTTTTTTGCACTTCCGGTTAACCAGAAGTCGCCACGAACTTTGTTATTTTAAATGGAACACCCTATATATTATTATATTTTTGAATTTACCATAAAATTCTATGACGATTACCATTAGGGTATCTTATACCTATCTTCAACTGTTTCTAAGATATTACGATTTTCGTTAAAATTTTGACATTTACATTGTTGTGTGTAATTGATTAATTCTCACTTGCTTTAAGTGTCAGAAATCTCCGACTTTGAAATCAACAAGTACTAACATTGTTTTACCAAAACGTAGAAAAAAAAATCAGTGACATTATACAGGGTGTTTAAAAATTAGTGACATATCCAAGAATTTTGAATGTTGCAAAATTTTTTCAAATAGAACACCCTGTACATTTTTCTATTTTTGGATGTACAATTAAATTCTATACCGATTTGCTGTAGCATTCCCTATACCCATCTTCAGTAGTTTTCTTTTAAATTACTCGTTTTGTTTATTACCGCTTTCAAATGGCCGAATAATTTCTATCTGGTGGGGCCATGACATTAACATCACAACAATTTATTATTATTAGTAAGTATTATTGTTATAATCATTGTTTGTTACACGTCGCGTGTTCAGATCGATGAATATTATTGTGGAACCTATGAATTAGATAATGAAAAATATTGGGGGAGCTTATTCTAACCTAGATACTATAAATTTATTTTAGATTCACTGAGAATGCAGGAAGAACTTATCGAGAATCCAATGTAATTAAAGGAATTTATTGGTTGTTAATATATCTAACGGAATCCAGAAAATTTTGAAATAATTTCTCTTAATAGGTTGGTTTCAAATTAAGGGAAATGGCATAAACGATAACGACGACAACATGACAAAAATTGTTTCACTAAAACGTAGTGTGCTTGTCAGACAAATGTTTTAACGTTTTTGATATATTAAAGTATTTTCAAAATTATAAAGGTTTTTATGAAGAATATTTAAATACATGCATACTTAACAAATGCAATTTACAAGCAGCATAAACTTGAACCATGACATAGAGCATCAAAAAAAAATGCTCAATGTGAATTACGTTTACGTCCAAGCATTTTATTATTCGACGTCTTAATGTGTCGCCTTATACTTCTTCTCACTTCAACTGGGTCTAATCCATCAAACATTCTCGTCACACGAATCATTAAATCTTGCTTGGTAGTACCGAAAGTTGCGTACAGTGTGTAATCTGTGTAATGTATTATTTCAAAGTTTTCTGAATTTTATTAGATATATTAGCCGAAAATAAATTCCTATAATTACCGTAAATTCTCTATAAGTTCATCCTGCATTCTCAATGAATGTAAAATAAATGTAAAGTATCCAGGTTAAAATAAGCTCCTTCAATATTTTTCATTATCTAATTCATAAGTTCCATAATAATATGCATTTATCTGAACACGCGACGTGTAACAAACAATGATTATAACAATAATACTTACTAATAATAATAAATTGTTGTGATGTTAATGTCATGGCCCACCAGATAGAAATTATTCGGCCATTTGAAAGCGGTAATAAACAAAACGAGTAATTTAAAAGAAAACTACTGAAGATCGGTATAGGTAATGCTACAGCAAATCGGCATAGAATTTAATTGTACATCCAAAAATAGAAAAATGTACAGGGTGTTCTATTTGAAAAAAATAAGTTTTGCAACATTCAAAATTCTTGGATATGTCACTAATTTTTAAACACCCTGTATAATGTCACTGAATTTTTTTCTACGTTTTGGTAAAACAATGTTAGTACTTGTTGATTTCAAAGTCGGAGATTTCTGACACTTAAATCAAGTGAGAATTAATCAATTACACACAACAATGTAAATGTCAAAATTTTAACAAAAATCGTAATATCTTAGAAACAGTTGAAGATGGGTATAAGATACCCTAATGGTAATCGTCATAGAATTTTATGGTAAATTCAAAAATATAATAATATATAGGGTGTTCCATTTAAAATAACAAAGTTCGTGGCGACTTCCGGTTAATCGGAAGTGCAAAAAAGGTGAAAATATTTTAGAAAGAAAGCAAGTGCCAAATTGTTGCAAACTCCAATTTTTTAAAACTGAGGAATTTCATTAAGCCGGAAAACTTCTAACCAGCCAGTTCCGTGGAAAACCCTGTATATATACAGGTGTCTCACCGAACAAGGACATTCGATTTTTTTTTAACTTCTAGTGGGAATTAGATTTTGAGACTTGCAGTGTACTCATGGCCCACTGTGATCTATTTAAGGAAAATATTTTTAATTTTATAGCACTTTCGGTATATAGGGTGTTGATGTCAACTTACTTAGTTACTTGAAATGGAATGGTGCAGTTTTTATCGGTTTAATTAGTTTGTCGAGTTATTTGCAGCTACTTTATATTAAGGATCCTTATACCTAAACTCCACCGTTTTTGAAATATTTCCATTTTCGTTGAATTTTTGACAATTGCGCTCTTTCGAATATAATTAAATAGTTTAGGAGATAGCAGATATTTAGTGGTTCTATTAAAGTAAATACAAGGACATAGTTATAAGGTATTACAGCAATAATCACCGAATCACATCAGGCTGTTCAAAAAGGCGTCTCCGATGTGGATATCTTTAAGCTAACAAAACTTTTTCTTTCAAATGGGATATGGTATTTTTTTACTACAGAATTGAACGCAGCGTAAAACTCTACATCGATTGGAAGCATTGTTGCCTCTGCCCTAGATGAAAGAATCAATGTGTTAATCACTGAGGTAAATTAACTCAAATTTCGATTACAAGAAGCAAATTACAAAATTACCGAATTAGAACAATACTCTAGAATTAATAATCTACGTATCTATGGATTATCGGAAGTGAAAAATGAGGATACGACTACGGTTGTTCAGGAGTTCTGTCGAGATAAGCTGAATTTAGATTTAAAAACGTCAGAAATTGATATTGCGCATCGGTTGAAACGAAAAGAAAATGGAGTTTGTCCTATTTTGGTACGATTTGTTAATCGAATATCAAAAAAGAAAGTTTTTAATAATAAAAGTAAATTGAAAGGATCTAAAATTGTTATGAGGGAAGACCTATGTCCTGAAAAACTAATGTTATTGAAGAAAGTAATGGAGGCACTTATAAATCGGCTTGGACAAGCGATGGAAAGATTTTTGTTAAAGTCCGTAACAAAATCTATCTAATCAAAACAGCGGAAGATGTTCGACTTTTCCGGCTGGAGCGGGCAACACAATAGTCACACCCTGCTTTTAAGTATCTTGGACTGTGGGGTGTTTGGAGAGCGTATAAGTTGTTTCTTTTGTTACTCCTTTAGCATTTTTCTTTGATTATTTGTAAACAAAGTTTTTGCATTTGGTTTTGTTTGTCACATTTATATAGTGTTTAAGTACAAAAATATTAAATATCTGGTTCTCGAATGATTCCTATTATATTCATAAATTCTTCCTCTATGATTAAATTTTACTAATGCTCATTTGCGTTTGGTGTAAAGAGAAAGTTTTTTTCTTTATTTTAGTTTATACTGATGGCGCGCTGGTTTGGTATACCTATGCTTAATAGTTTTGTTAAGTATTATCATTTCTTGCATAAAATTACTAAAAATATGCCTAAATTCCAAGTTACCACCAACTAAAATGAGTTTTTCCCTATAAAACACTCTGCACATTATTTGCTTAACCTATCTAAGTATTTATGTTTCAGATATCTGTTACCATGTTAATTTAATGCAAAAGTTTAATCAATTTGTAATCGCAGTATTGTAAAAAGAAGGCGAAAAATTTTGCTACTTTTTTTTGCTAGGGTCCTACATAAGCGGCAGTTAAATGAAATAAGACAAGAAAGTTTTTAGTAAAAGGTAAAATATCGATGAAGTGGAACTAAAGTTAGAGAATAATGAATAGAGTTGGGCAATTGTCCGGTGGAGGAGATACGTATTGCGACGCGGGCCTCAAATAATGTAATATAAATAAAGCAGATCAATACTATTATTGTAATTTAGTATGTATTTATAAAACGTAAGTCATATTAATAGAGTTGTGCAAATTTTCTTTGAGGCAAAATCGGACAAAACGAGCGAACAAACGGGCCAGCTTGCAATGCTTTCCCATTTCATATCACTACGTATTTAGATAAAATAACTATTTTTACATTTTATAAGAAAAACTGTTGTTACTGACTTGCAACTCTGCGGTTTATCTGCTTTATTGGAGTACATGAATTGGAGCGCAGGTTCTGAATACGTACACTAGCGACACTTTCTAATTGTACGACCTACAGCATAAAATAGAGCCTAAATGTGTAGCATGGGTAGTAGACGACTTATGCATTCACTGCCGTCTTCGAAATATATAAACACAGATGTGCGGTCTCTGTGTTTTTTTTTTTTGTAGTAAATCTACTTTAAATGTAAGGAAGAATGCAGCCGACAAACATAGATAAACATTGAACTTATAAAATAGAGACAAATAAATACATCAAAGGCGCATACTAATGCTTGCCGACTTACCTCGGTTACCACAATTCGAATTTTTTCAATGACTTACCTTAAATATAATATTGTATACAAATAGATGTTTTGTTTTCTTTACACATCCCTACAGCTTTACTAAATATGTTTGTGTTTTTTAATCCAATTGATTCATAATGATTGTTTTATATCTATTTTTAATTCGCCGCGGCTCCTTTTTTCAATATTACATAATGAATAATTAATATTTATATAAAGTATTTATAGCTATCACTACTATTCGATTTAGCACTAATTCAAATTTTGTATTTCTTTTGAAAAGATATTGTAGGACTTTTGAGGTAAAATATTTGAAAGTAGGGAATTTATAATCTAAATATTATTTTATCTTGTTATTATAATGTTGATGAAAACATACCATTACTATAACCAATAAAACATATTTCTGACGAGTGTAGAGCTTTTCGTTCTAATATCTGATATAAAAATCATGGTTTTGAATGCATTCTCGCCATATCTCCTTTATTATTTAATGTTAAAGAAGGAAGCCGGAGCGAATTAAAAAAATGATATGAAATCATCAGACATTAATTAGATAACAAAATATAAGCATATTTGGGTAACGCTGCAGGGAAACAAAACATGCATTTCTGTCAATAACGACATTACTTCAAATTTCTCTGCATTTAATCAATTAATCGGCGCAACACCCACTTCACGAAAAATGGAAGTAGTAATAATCCTTATTACAATATTGTTTAATATCTTACATAGGGACTGTCGCAATTTAGTTATGTGTTCAGTAATATTGAAAAAAATGTTTCATTCATAACGGAGATATGCTTTACTGATTTCAGTATAATACTTTAAATGTCTTCATGCGATCCATTTTGATACTTTCATTATTATTTGCATACGTATAAAATGAATAAAAGTAATAAACCCATTGATATTGCTATTTATGGTATAATTAACATGCCTTTGGTTTAGTTCCTAGTCGTAGTTCAACTGTAAAATGAAAATACATTTTAAAACCATTTAATAAGACTACAGTTATTCGAAATACTTCAAACATCAAATAAATTTATTCCTACGCAAAGATAACAAATACATAAGAGATGCATTCAACTTCGCACATTAATAAATCCAGTCTAAGCTTTTTTAAAATAACCGACAGAGAGACCGCACATCTGTGTTTACATATTTCGAAGCGGCCAGTTACTGCATAAATCCGTCTACTATCCACGCTAAACATATGGGCTCTATTTTACCCTGTAGGTCGTACAATTAGAAAGTGTCGCTAGTGTACCTGCCGCGCCGGAAAATTTGCCCAACTCTAATAATGAACAATTGAAATTTTTATTCCGCAATGATTCACATTTTAGATTACAATCAAATACGAATCCCTATCTGCAACTAAACAAATAAGTATTATATACTATAATATATTAGGTGCTCCGATTGACTGCGTGAATAAAATCGTTGTAGGTTAAATCTTTTACTTGATAAGTAATCTGAACGATGTTCAGCTTTGTGAATACACACCGCCTTTTGTATGTCCAGTAATTTTTACATTTTAAAGTGGAGATACTATATGACAGCAATAATATTTTAGGGGGACGCGATTTTAAATTTTAGTGCACTTCAAAATATACGCACAGTTATATATTTGTAGAAACTTGAATAACCACTTCCACATGTTAGTATCATTTAATCTATTTATTTTTTAGAGATAAACATTGAATTATCTAGAGCAGTTTTGTTAGTGATCGGGAAGTTGTGTACTTGTTTTGCTTTGTAAGTTACAATTTTTTACGTTTATGTTATAAGCTGTACTAACTTGATTAATATGGAATAGATGACTTATTTATTTGCAATTGATTGAAAAACTTTACATATTCAAAGCCAGACCTTACTGCGCAATATCGCTTAAAAAAAGTGAGTTTAAAATCTATTGATAATATACAGGGGGTCTAAACCGTCTGTTAGCGGAATATTGGGAATTATTACTAGTTAAATTCTGAAAATTTGTTTGTGTGGGTTTTTAGTACTGATCTTTTAAATAAAAAATATTGGCAACACTGAACTATTTCCGGTTATACCGGAAACGTATATCAACTTGCTTATTTTAAATAGAACACCCGGTATATTATTTGATTTTCTGATAGCTCACATTATAGTAAATAAGTTCTATTAAGGCTTCCCTATACCTATCTTTGATAGTTTTCAAGAAAAACAGATTTTTAGTGAATTTTGACGTTTTATCGACAACGGAATGACAAATCAATAACACAGGAAGTGCTTCAAGTAGAAGGTTGAAATTTACTAATAAAACAGTCGGTACGTTGTAGTATTGTACACAGTTAAATTAATTGTGAAATTAATAATACAGGGTGAACAAAAGGTTGTTGACCTATATCAACCATTTAAACGCAATATCTCACTTGTTTTAAATGGAACACCTGTATATTATGAATGCATATGATTTGTATGATTATTCTCTATAAGATATGATTAGTATTCCCTATACCAATTTTAATAGTTTATGAGTTATTTGAGTTTTTTCGTTTTAGGAATAAATTCGAGTAAACAATTAAGCAATCAAAGGAAAAATATATTTAAAACAACATAACGAGTAAATAAAGTGAAAGTAGACAAAAAAAATGTTTCTAAAATTTGTTCAAAATTTCTTTTTAAAATGCTTTGATTTGTGGCTCGGCTGATTTGCAACGGTTCTAACAAATTAAATGCTTCCAATACCCTTCTAGTCATGTCTTCCTTAGTAGTTACTGGCTCCGCATACACCTTGTTCTTCACTTATCCCCAGATGCAATAATCTAAAAGCGTCAAGTCCGGGGACCGTGCAGGCCAGCGGAATGGATCGCTATTACCAAAGCAAGGTCTGCGTTCGCAGCAAATACACGCAAAGTTACCCGATTGCCCGTATAAATCCTCTAGTTGTTTTCACCGAGTAAGAAAAACACACCCATGTATAAAAACTACATGCACCCGTAAATCACGTGGAATATTTCAATGCACAGCGATGACGCATATATACTCAACTTGTTTGTTCGACACGAACCACAACGCAGCTATTATGTTGTCGCAATATTCTACGCCAGTGGTTCTCAAACTGTGGTACCCCTCGGGGGTACGCGAAAATTTTTAGGGGGTACGCGGCCGGCCAACAATAAAATAAAACAACCCGGGACACGTATGGACACGTTGACGTGCGCGCGCCACTAAGGGCTTAGTCATCAGAGTGGGGCTGTGTGGCCGGCCAATCACTCGTGTCACTGCACTGCAGTAGCATTGCCTGTTATTACAAGCTTGCTCTCAGTATTGTGTTATTTTTGTGGTGTGTTGTGTTATTCTGCGGACACTCAATCCTGTTGAAACACGTTTACGGACATCTGTTTGAAAACTGAGTCAGGTACCACGTAAGTGAATTTTACAATAAAAATTAACAATGGATAAATGGCTCCTAAAGAAAAGGCCTCATGAAGATCTGCATCAAAACTCTGGGCCATCAACTTCACAAAATGAAAGTAGACCTGAACGTCTTGTTACTAATGAGCAGCTCAAGGAAAAAATAAAAAAACCCGAAAAACTGGCAAATGAATATAAAAGTAAAAGAGGAAATATTACGAGTTGTACTAAAATTAGGTTTACTTGGACTGGAAGCTCAGACGAGCCTAATCCACAATGCGTTGTTTGTTCAGAAATTTTTATCAAACAATTCTATGAAACCTTCTCTTTTAAAACGCCATTTTGAAAGCAAACATGAGAACTTAGTCAAAAAGGAGTTACGGTACTTTGAACGTCTTTTGGAAGATTTGAAAGTAGGAAAAACACGATAAAACACTTTTCTGATGCAGAACAAAATGAAAGTGCTCCAAAAGCTTCTTACAAAGTTAGTCATTTAATTGCGAGTCTGGTAAAAACCATACTATTGGCGAAAACCTAATCCTCCCTGCCGCAGCAGAAATTGTTTCTTGTATGTTTGGAGAGAACGAGGCAAAAAGAATTACAGCAATTCCATTATCAAATGATACATTTCAAGGAGAATTAGTGATATGGCGTATGACACAAAAGAACAACTTGTTGGAGCAATTCGAGCTAGTCCTTGCTTTGGTATACAACTCGATGAAACCACGGATGTCGCTGGCCTAGCCAACTGATCGTTTTTGTGCGTGGCATTTTCAAGACGAAATATTTGAAGATATTTTATTTTGTAAGACACTTAAAACATCGACAAAAGGTGAAGATATTTTCAATTTGTTAGATTCTTTTTTTTTCCGAAAACCAGCTCGAGTGAAAAACTGTGTGTCAGTGTGTATGGATGGTGCTAAGGCTATGAGCGGTCACATCACAGGGCTGGTAGGCCATATTAAAACGGTTTCAACTGAGTGTAAGTTCACTCATTGTGTCCTTCACCGAGAGGCTTTGGTGGCTAAGCACCTCCCTGATGAACTTAAAGATGTCTAGATCAGAGTGTGAAATTGTGAACTTCATAAAAACTAGGCCCCTAAAATCTCGTTACTTTAAAATTCTATGCCAGGATATGGGGAGCCTCCATGAGAACTTATTGCTACATACTGAGGTACGATGGCTTTCTCGGGGAAATGTTTTGTCCCGTGTATTTGAACTCCACAAAGAATTACATATTTTTTTTACCGAACACAAATCCCATCTGTCTTCTGTACTTACTGATTTGATTGGCTTTTGAAGTTGGCTTATTTAAGTGATATTTTTGGAAAACTCAACATCTGGAATTTATCCATGCAAGGCAATGTTTCTGATATTTTTAATATAGAAAAGAAAACTGATGCAAAGGTAAAAAAGATCATTCTCTGGGAAAAACAAATAGAAAATAACAACTGCGAGCCGTTTGAAGGATTACTTACATTTTTGCAAGATAATGAGAAAAACATATCTGATTTACTGAACTCAAGACTCAAATGGGCCAGCATTTGAATGCATTGAAGATCCGCATAAGAGAGTACTTTCCACCTTTGGAGAAACAGTATAACTGGATACGTGACCCCTTTAATGCTGATGCTATGGACACTAACCTGACTATCTTTCAAAAGGAACACCTCATTGAAGTATCATGTGATCCCACGTTGAAAAACAAATATTTGACTGCTGGTACTACATTGTTAGATTTCTGGATCGGTATTGGGAAGGAATACAAAGAACTGTCAAGCACTGCTGTTAAATTTCTTGTTGGGTTTTCCACCACTTATTTATCCTATCTTAAAAATAAATCTAGAAACAAATTAAATGTTGAAGATGATTTAAGATTGTATTTAACCAAGTTAAAACCCAATTTTGATAAACTGTGCAAAGGGAAACAAGCTCACCCTTCTCACTAATCTCTTTGAAAGTAAGCGCTTTTTGTTCTTTAAATTTTGTGTGTGTTTGTTTTTAATGTAATAAAAATGTTTGTAAACAATATCTCTTTGTTTTTATTTAAACATGATGCGTAATTCAGTTTCAAAGGTTAACACTATACTTCTATGCTACATAGAAGGCTTTAAGATTTGTTTAATATTTTAATTATAGTTTACTTAGTACCGGTAACTGAGAAGGGGTACCTAAAATGTTTTGTGGGTAAAAAGGGGTACAGTGTCTAAATAAGTTTGAGAACCACTGTTCTACGCATTGGCGGCGTCTTAGATGTAGCTGTTTATTTATATTTGTGCAGCACTCAAATACCTCCGTTCAGGCTTTCATTGAAAAGTAAGAATTGCTAAAATAATTTATATTTTAAATACGTTTTAAGCACTGTAACAAGATACAATATATAATTGTATTACTTATTTAAATAGGTAATAGTGCCATTTTCTTTATTTCTTGTATTTTATTAAAAAAAAAAAGATAAAACAAGCAGAAATCAAGAGTCACAATGAAAACTATCAAAGATAGGTACAGGGAAACCTTAATGGAACTTATTTATTGATAATGAGAAAATAAAAACTTGTAGGTAATACATTATAAATATTTTAGTATTTTAAGGGATCTTATTAATTTGTTGCATGTTAGAGTGTTTTTAATACAGCTATAATACTTTTTAGATGGGAGGGGGAAAGTGACATATCGAAGACTTGAAAATATATAAAAAAATAATACATTTACAAAGGTATCTATAAAGACTATTGTAACCATAAAGACGATTATATAAACGTTGAAATAACTGCAAAAAAAAATGCAAGAAACATGAAACCCATTAGTTTTGTCATAGGTGCATATAACATTTGCTCGCGACTATATTTAAGTAGGTTTCGAAATTATAAAACTCAAATAGAAATAAATAACCAGTACTTTTAGCTAATGATAAGACTACATGATACGCAAAAACATTTAAAAAATAACAAGTAGCATTGTTTATATGCGTACTAGTTAGACAACGTTATGAACAACATAGTTAACGGATTTTTAAACATTTTGGACAAAAGCGGTAGATGGCGACACTCCGTTGATGTCCAAGGTTACTATTGGGATATTCTGTTATAATAAAAAGAACTTGAAAGTATATTGCAAGACACGTTCTTGTTGACAAAACATTAATTGAAACATTTTCTAATTTAAGATTAAAAAAAAATATATATTTAAACTTAAAACAAACAAAAAATCACTGAAAAGAGAGAAGTTAAATCTGAAGGACGCAAATTTGCCAAGAAAAAAAGAAAGAAAACATTACATAAATCAGTGTTTCTAAATATTTAGTTTTTTTAGTTTAAGTATGATTATTATACAATAATAAGAATGTTTTTTTTTTTTTTATTAGGAAGAATAAATATTTAGTTTAATCATATATAATCGTTATCTTTTTTCCATTTTACTTTACTTTTTCTTAGTTTCTAGTTTAATGTTATGCTCTATGTGTATAGTTCTAAGTTTTGTTATATTTTTATAATATTTTTTACTTGATTTACTTATGTTTACTATTACATAATAGTAGAAATTCGTTTTTTATTATAAAAAATAAATATTTAGTTTGGGAGCACAAATCGCCGTTTATTTTTACATATATGCACCACTTTATTTATTAAAAACAGCATACACGATGACGCGTTCGCGCTCTTTTTCTTGATTGGCTGAAAAGTTACGAGGTAACTTTGTAGATACGGATCTTGCCCAAATGTTACCTCGTAACTTTTCAGCCAATCAAGAGAAAGTAAAAATGTAAAAATAAATCGCGATTTATTCTCCCAAACCAAATATTTATTCGTTATAAAAAAAAAGAATTTCTATTATTAATGCTGTGGTCTGGCACACCGGTTTTCGTAAATTTAGTTTTTTTTTCTTGTTCATTCCAATTAGTCTTTACAATGTTTCGCAAGAGTTTCCACAATTTCAATTGTGTATTTTATTTTATACAAGATTTTGTTAATTGAATTGATTTGTTTAATTTATATTAATTTCATTCTGTTGTACATATTGCATTTACTTGTATTGTATATGTTATGTTTTGCGATTTCGTCCGTTGGCGGACAGATCTTTGTGCGTTGCAGCACACGCAGCATTTTATATATGCGACTGTTTAACCTTCAAAGGCAGTTCTTTGACGAGATGCCGTCTGAGTACATGTAAATTTATTTTGTTAGCTGCCATTTTGGTATTTCATTTTTATTTAAAGATTGTTTCGCTTAATTTTGTTTTATATCATCCATCAAGAAACTCGCTATATAATAATTGGTGTTATATTTTTGTGTACACAAATTAGATATAGGATCATTTATTATTTTAGTTCTGGAAGGTATATTTTAAGTTATTAAAGAGTTAATTTTTCGTTTTTTAAGTTTGCTGTTTTGTAATTATTAATTAATCACCTCGGGTTGGGTGAATAGAAGCTTTGTGCTTGTAATTTAATTTTCATTTATATTAGTTTACTTGTTCTGTCCAAGTTAATTTAGTTTGGTTAATTTTGAAACCACGTGGATTGTTTGTTATAAAAAGGATTATCTTCCTGAACTGTTTTGTTTTTTGCGTTGTTAAAGGATTTGTATTGTCCTTGTGTAAAATTAGAATCCTAATGCAGTTTTGATTTCGACCAGGACCTTTTGTCCAAGGTTTTTTTTCTGCGTAATTGTAATTAATGTTTTTTTTTTCTTTTTTTTTATAATAAAAATCATTGATCGTTATTAACGTCATTTTAAATTGTGTTCTTTTATTTTTGATTAAAACCTTTTCAATTTTTGGAGTAATAAAGAAAGTCAGATTTCTTTCACCCACAATTTACTTTTCGTGATTAGTTTTAATTTGCGAGGGTAACCGTGAGTTTAATTGTTCTTTTGCGCCCTTTTAAATTTTTATCCGTTGAGCTAGTTAATTGAATTTCCATTTTTACTTTTCATTTTGCATTTTCTTTTGTACCTTCAGTACACAGCAGTAAGTAAATCAAGTAAAAATGTTTTGTAAATATAAGAAAAAACTATGTACATAGAGTATATATTAAATTAGAACTAAGAAAAACTCAAAAAGTAAAGTAAAATGGTACATACATGTAAAAAAAATAACGATTATAAATTATCAAACTAAATATTTATTCTTCTTAATAAAAAAAAAAACATTTTCTGATTATTATATAATCATAAACATAAGTAAATTAAGTTAACAAAATAACTTATTAATTTAAAAACTAAGAAAACTAGAAATTGAGAAGTAGTTTTATGTAATGCTTTTTTTTCTTGGCAAATTTTCGTCCCTTTAGATTTAACTTTTCTCTTTTTCAGTGATATTTTTTTGGTTTTAAGTTTAAATATTTTATTCTAAAAAAAAACTCAATTTAGAAAATTGTTCAATTAATGTTTTGTTAACAAGAACGTGCCTTGCAATATACTTTCAATTTCTTTATATTAAAACAGAATACCCAGAATACTAAGCTTCTAATGTAAACAAACACGGGAATTATCGCGAGGCGCGTCATCACAGCGTTATCGTATATCTACCCTCCCTTTCACCGACCCGCACAATTCGCCAATGCGAGTGAATTACACATCACACCGATACGAGATTCTATCCGCAGATAGATAGAACACAGAAATCTATCTCTCTCTCTGACCGAGATACCTGTTATATTTATCGCGTTTTCAAATCAATTTAAATTCACCGATAGAGTGCACCACTTCCCTGAGCAATACTTTATTTTTCCGACAATGCATTACGTTGACTAATTAGATATAGTTAAACAATGCTAATAGAAATGAACAATTAAGAAATTAGACTCTAAAAATACATACTTGTTAGTCACACATCGTTTCTGTTTCTTATAAATAAAGTAGGCTTTGAGAGTGGAAATAACAAAATAATGTAGTAAGCTATTTTAATTTTTTTAGTAATTACAACTATTTTTATTTTACCTACTATTTAATATACGTTCTCTAATTTCAAAATCTGCATGTAGTGTTATCAGTTTTGGACTACCGGTTAACACTTCAATGTAAAGAAAAGTAATGTTTGCTAAGTGGTTTAGAGAGAAAATGTTTGTAAAATGTATGTGTGTATTAACGAAATGATAACATTTCTAGCTAATTTATTGCATGTTTTTTTTTACAGGTACAATAAAAGAATTTAGGAAATGAACAGCAAAACATATAAATTTATAATGTTGGCCCTATTTGTAGCGCAAGCTGTCCCACCGGTATTATGTGGTATACTAATTCACAATGTAAGTTTTACGTTTTATAAGCTAGATAATATGCGTTCCAACGTTGAAAATAACGAATTAACAAATGCCCTACTTAATATACTCACAAGGGAACAACACCATAGAAAGAAATCTAATTTTGTTAATGCAGAACGATGCAGTATTTTGCGATACTTTTCGTTCTGTACCAAAGATAGAACCTATATTTCATTCATATAGGGAGGGATTAAAAGAATTGATTTTGTTAAATTTGAATACGATTTACATTTAATTCCTTTTCATTTCATGTTTTCTATGGATGATGTTAATGATAAGGTTGATTTTCTTAATCAATGTATACTAGATTTGTTTGATGGGCACTCACCGATCGTAACTAAACGTTTTACAAAGAAGCGTATTCCTTGGCTAACTGATAATTTAAAGTTATTGTTTCAATTGAGAGATAAAGCCAAATCTAAATTTCGTAAATCGCCTACATCTGCTCACTGGGACTATTACAAAACTTGCGTAATTTAGCAACATCCTCATTTAAGCATAAAAAACAGGTTTACTTTCAATATATTTCAAATAACAAATCTACCAAATTTTTATGGAAACAATTCTCAAACTTTAACTTAAATAACACTAGTTTACACCGAAAATGTACATTTGATGAGAGATAGATTTCCATATGTATTTTCTTCCGCTGAATTCGAAAATCAAGGTTAAAATTTTTTTTATGGAACAGTTTTTGAGATATTGTAATTTTTTATTTTTTCGACCTTTTTTCACTTGACAAATCATATCTCGAGCTAGAAATGTCCGATTGGTTCGTTCTTGGTACCCAAATGCAAGGTATTAAGATGACGAGCAATATGTATAATCGGATCTTTGATTGGTAAAGCGGTTCAAAATATATCGATGAAAATAGGGCACATTTTCAAAAAAAAAACATATTTTACAGTGATTCTGTGCCGACAGAAAAGTACAAATCGTTAAAAAAAACGTCTGGTTTCTGTTCATGTACGTAAAGATGATACTTTTACGTAAGAACTAAGACCAACCAGAAGAAAATCGACCGAAAAATGACAGAGTTATAAGCAATTGAGTGAATAAATCCAAATCCAATATTTTCCGAATATTTTATTTTTTTCGACAATTTATGAGTTCAGTTGTTCACACGCAAATATATTGAATTTATTATTTGTTATTTTCATTTTCATTACGACGGGCACAAAAGGATTAGCGGCTTTATCCATAACCAAAAATTAATATCTGCTATCTTTCCTTTATGTGAATTCACACACAAATGGCTTCACAGGTAGATAGCAATAGGTTTTTGATTACACATAAGGTCGTAAATGTTTACGCCGCATCCTGTTACATTTTTGCTGTTTACAATTACGTATTTTTTAATCTTTAAGTTTCTTACATTTTACGAAAAATATATGCACATATTTAGCAGGAATTTGCTAATGACATTTTCAATATTTGTGGATTTTTTGTCAATTAATATCATGAAGGTCGCTCAAGCAGCGATATCATGATATTCTATCCCCATCGCTCATGCCATCAACACTAAAGAATCATACGCCACAATGGCCAGTTTTGCTAAAATACATTCAATATGAGCATCACAACTGGAAAATATGTTCCGATCTCAAAGT
This sequence comes from Protaetia brevitarsis, assembly GCA_004143645.1. NCBI lineage: Eukaryota > Metazoa > Arthropoda > Insecta > Coleoptera > Scarabaeidae > Protaetia > Protaetia brevitarsis. The sequence continues at coordinate 46,365 of RXPK01003359.1, forward strand.
CGTCGGCATGTTGTGTGGAATGCAAGGTGGTGGATATACAAAATATTGCTGCTTTCTTTGCCTCTGGGATAGTCGTGCTCGTGAACATCATTATAGAAGAAAAGACTGGCCAGAAAGGGAGAACGTCACAGTGGGCAAAGACAATATTAAATACGTGCCTCTTGTCAAAAAAGAAAATATAATCCTTCCAGCGTTGCACATTAAAACTTGGCCTCATTAAAAATTTTTGTGAAGGCCTTAAACAAGGAAGTATTTTCCTATTTGAAAAACCTTTTCCCGCAGCTTTCTTTAGGAAAAATCAAGAGGGTCTTCGATGGTCCACACGTAAAGAAATTGGTAAAAAGCACAGATTTTCCAAAATATTTAACACCCGTTGAAAACGAGGCCTGGAATTCATTTCAGCGGGTTGTTAACCAATTTTCTTGAGAACAATAAAAGCCCTAACTACGAGAAATTATTACCGATTTTGCTGAAGAACTACAACAAGATGGGTACGGAATGCCATTATATAATTTCATTCCTGGTTGTTTTTCTATTGTATTGTTTTAACCATTTTATTTATTTCTTACAGGTGTAAATATGTCTCTAAAAATCATTTCTTGCATTCGCATTTGAATTTCTTTCCGGACAATCTTGGTGCCGTAAGTGACGAACACGGCGAGAGATTTCACCAACAAATTAAGACCATTGAGCGGCGCTATCAAGGATTTTGGGATGAAGCAATGTTGGGAGACTATTGTATGGTTTCTCACTAGAGAAACGGATCCAAAAGCAACCGAAGACAAAGCAAGAGCTATTTCTAAACACACAAAAATGTCAAGAATGTATTGCAAGCGTTTACACCCAATAAATTGTCGAAAAAAATAAAATATTCGGAAAATATCGGATTTGGATTTATTCACTCAATTGCTTATAACTTTGTCATTTTTCGGTCGATTTCTTCTGGTTGGTCTTAGTTCTTACGTAGAAGTATCATCTTTACGTACATAACAGAAACCAGAGGTTTTTTTAACAAATTTGTACTTTTCTGTCGGCACAGAATCACTGTAAAAATATGATTTTTTTGAAAAATGTGCCTTATTTTCATCGATATATTTGAACCGCTTTACCCATCAAAGATCCGATTATACATATTTGTTAGTCATTCTTAATACCTTGCATTTGGATACCAAGAACGAACCAATCGGACATTTCTAGCTCGAGATATGATTTGTCAAGTGAAAAAAGGTCGAAAAATGAAAAAATACAAATATCTCAAAAAACCTGTTTCCATAAAAAAAAATTTAACCTTGATTTTCGAATTCAGCGGAAAAAAAATACCATACGGAAAATCTATTCTCATCAAAATGTAACATGAAAAAAATTTCATTTTGGTAAACTAGTGTAATCAACGCGACAGTGCTACATAACACAGACAGACCATAATTTCGGATGCTAATATGCTTAATGATTGACCTTTATTAATAGAATTCCCCAGTAGTAATAATCATAGTAATCATATTTGAAAATAATAATAATAATCCTTTTTGCGTTTCCTTTCGTTGATCCAGTATTAATTGCTAGTATTGTTCAAGTATTGATTCACCAGCTTACTGGTGTTTGAATCAAATCAATATATCAATGATTAAATTGTGTTTGTCCGTATATCATATCTTACATAACTCACATTATTATTGTTGTGATAGAAAGGATCAACAAGTGTCCATTTTGTGGAAACATGCTTTGGTTAAACCTTTACCAAAAACAAAAAAATCCTTGTAATTTAAATGATTTAAGACCCATTAGCATTTTGCCGACGATCTCTAAAAATTTTTGAAAAAGTTATTTTTATGCAATTGAATATTTTGTTAATAGAAATAATAACTTCCACAAAACCCAAATCTGGGTTCAGAAAGGGTTACAGTTGTGAAACACGGCACTAACTTGGTGTGACAGATGATATCATTGGATCAACTGATAAAGGTTTAGTAAAGCTTTGGTACTTCTTACTAATTTCAAGGCGTTTGACACGGTTTTGTCATGCAACAATTGTTCTCTTTTAAAATAGCTTAGGTTTAAGTGTCGCATCAGTCCAGCTTATAAAAAGTTATTTATCGGATCGTCGGCAGAGTGTCGTTTTAAACAGTACTGTATCGCTGCCTCTATGCATTTCTACTGGTGTACCGCAGGGTTCTGTTTTGGGAGCCCACTTCTCTTTTCAATATATACGTCTTCTTTTATTAACCAGCTGAACTTTTGTCGCAACCATAATTTATGCTGACCGACACGCAATTATATTTGTCTTTTGAGCCAGCGAATTGGCGTAATGCATTACATAGTATTAATACTGATCTAGAATCCCTAAGTGAGATTTCCGCTAAATTTGAACTTACATTTAAAATCCCTCGAAATCTAAAGTATTGTTGTTCGGAAAATCTAAAACTTGTAAAGAACTCGAAAGTTTTCCATGTGGTTGCTTGTGGCCTACAGTTGCAATTGACAACTGCAAATAATTTGGGTTTGTCTATGATAACTCTTTTAGTTTCATGATCAAATAACCAAATACATTAAACGTGCCTTATGAATTTAGGAAACTTTATCACTAGATCCTCCCTTCTATGAATTCAAGTCAAACTATGTGAGATTGTGCTGTCACAGTTTATTTACTGCTTACTATTTACCATACAGCTATAGACAATATTAATGGCAATCGTATTCAGAGGAACAAATTCATGTCTGCGTTGTATATATGAGTTGAAAGTTTCAACATATATCGCATAAGTTGAAAGATGTTGGCTGGTTTAAATATGAGAAATAGACGCCGAACTGAAAATGTTAATGTTATTTCATAAATCGTGTTGTATAATTCGCCGCCATATTTGTATTTAAAAATTAGATTTAGGACGAATTCACGCTATTACCACGAGATTTAGGGCTTTGATATCCCCCTCCTACCTTTAGGACATCTCTGTTTTACCGTTCTTCTCCTACACATATTTATAGTAAATACAAACTCTATTGTTAAAGACTAAACTATTAATGACTCTGCCTTTAGATCTCGTGTACGGAAGGCTATTTCAAATCAGTGTGGTGTGTCCATCTAATTATTGTTTAGGCAAAAAATTATAAGAATGTGTTGAATAACTGTTTAAGTATTTTTTCAAGTGCTGAGCGTACGTACATATTTGTTGTATATGATTTTCTTTTTTTATTAGGTATTAGGCATTGATAAACATATTTTATGATATATTAGCAGTGCTAGTAGCAATAATCTGAGTCTCGCCTGAGATTTACTTAATTGCTTCTTTTTTTTTTTGTCATTGTAAAAACAACCGTTTAGTGGTACTAAAAGCCATATATTATTATTATTATTATTCTGGGACCGTGTGGCCACCTTACTGGGCTTCTCTGCCATACACTTATCCATAAAATGAGATGTTAAAGTATATCAACAATATGCAAATATTGATCACCCGGTATATAACCTATTCGCGCTTAATTTGGATTACAACTGCATAATAGAAATGTACATCATCTTTTTGCAGGTGAAGTCAAATATAAACAATCTCAAAAGGCTTCTGGTGACGTAAAAGTGATCCTCATAAGATAATCCGAGTAAGTGCACATGACCGTATTTTGACATATGCATGTTTTCAGATATGGCTCACCTTTAAACTTTTCTTTTAATATCCTTCGAGATTTACTTTTGAATTCGTAGCCTGTTGAATTGTTGCGCAGCTCAAATTTTCTCATGCGATTATAGAATAATATGAGACTGAGAAAAATGTTATTTGCCTTCATGAAGATTTTGAACTATGGAAATAAAATTCCAAAAGTAGGGAAAAATATACAGGGTTCCACGAAACTGACTAGTTAGAAGTTTTCGGCTAAAAGTAATTCTTCAGCGTCAAAAAATTGGGATTTGCAATAATTCACTAGTTACAAATCATTTTTATAAATATTATTTTTATATTTTCGAATATTTTCAAGTTTCTTACACCTTCGTAAACCCGCAGTACCATAAACTTCGTTTTTGATGGAAACACCCTGTATTTTTTAACCATTAGAATTCAGCATACAATTCTATGACGAGTACAACAGGTTCCAACACCTATCTTAATGTTGTAGATAACAAAAATACTCCAACTGTGGTACTGTAATACTGTAACTTCTCCTAAACCCCTCACCACAAACTGCACAAACGGAGTAGTTTCGATAGCAAGCCATCATCATCAGCAGAACACTGAACTCAGTTCAGTTCAGCTTACTTTAAATAACAAACTAATTTAAAGAAGTTTTTCACAATATACAAAACGTTCAATAATATGAATAAAACTAAAAATGCGTGAACAGGTATTTTTAGGTTGTTTATTTATTAAACTAAACACTCAGAAGATACATATATATAAACTTAACGCAATGATGTTTTTCATTAAACAATTTTAAAGGAGAAAAGAACATTTGAAATTGTCTTTTGAAATGTTTCAAAAGCCTCAGTCTGTGTAGCTATTATATTATTAGTAGGAATTCATTTGTGTATAATCTAAAGCAAAATTTGTTCCTAATGATAATGCCATTATAACATTATTAAGTATTTTTGTATTTAAAATCTTGGTTACCCATTTATGTTTTGTATACTTTCGATATTTTAGTTATTGGATGTATTTTGTTTTATTTTCTTTCGATGTTGAGTTTATAGCTGGTAAAATCTTCTTCATACATAAAATTTAGATATTCTAAAAACGTGTGTTTGTATGTGTAATTTGTCAAACTGAAAACCATAAATATTTAGAAAATAGAATAAAAGAATATAAATATAACAAAAATCTTACAACCTTTAAAAAACATGAAATAAATTAAAATCATACATTTGATTTTAACGATATAACAATTTTAAATAAGGAACAAAATTTAAAAACACGTAATATACTTGAAATGATTCAAATTCATAAACAAAAAAACCGTAGTCGATCATAAAATTGACATACAATACTTCACAAAACTATATATAACTTAATTTTATAACTAAATACAGTAAGATTTTTTAGAAGGCTATTTAATTACAAATTCAATAATGATGTACATATTTTACAGTAAATGATTCAAAACCATATTACATTGAAACACAATCATTAAATAAAACAAAACTATATATTGAAAATTAAGTAAAGTAAACAAAACAATTATGATTTTGTCATTTATTAGACAACAAATTTATTCATAATTTTCATTACCACTTTATGATTTATATTTTTTATATATTTTTAGTTGAAAAAGCTTTTGCAATAAAAGCGAAACTCACTGAACATTTCCATGTTTTTCTGAAGACCTAAAAACCGAGAAAACGAAAAGAAATTAATAAATTGTTATATACAATACATATAGTTAAAATAAAAAAAAATTAACATATGTATGACTAAATAGTCATTTACAATAGATACTAAGAATTATTATTTTTACATTGTTCAGATCCAAGTTGAGAATACGATTTCGGGCTGACATAACCTTCTAAACTTTTTTATTTTAAAATGGTTATGTCTAAAAAAACTCAAAATCGGGCTTCTGCATCAAATTTCAAAAACAAAATTACTAAAATTGGTAAGATTCATTCTTGAATTTATCCAAAATGGACACAAATATTAATCGCTTACCCTACAATTTATATGTACGTAATTTCATTTGTGACAAATATTAACTTCTAAATATGAAGTTGCAATAGATACTACATACTACATCATAATTCCGATATCCTTACTCTCTTGGTTAGAAGCTATTTGTATTTATATTTGGGAAATATAATGTATACCTACTTCTGGAAACACGTTACGGTTACGTTTGCACCTATCTGATTATAAGTTAGTATGTCCTTCAAAGTACTATGTTAAATTTTAAGAACAATTGATAACCACATATACAAATATCTGTAAATGCGTATTTATAAACTAACTTACCTAATTCTTTTATAGCACCTAATAAGTCACACTGAATCGCTCAACCAAGGATCAAGAATGAACACGCTTACGCGAAAGCTACGATTGTGTGTGACGCATCATTATTACATTACCACGTGATATCATTGAGCTAATAAGTTCCACAAACGAATAGAATTACCTACGCGCAAGATAAATAACCCAATAACCAATCACACTGCGGCGTATGAATTTCGTATTTTCCATTATATCTATAGTTTTACTATAGATATAATTATAGTTTTACTAGAAAATTAATAGTTCACTAGTAAAATTACTTTTAAAGTGCACTAAATACCCAAAAAAAAATTCAATTTTACATTTTTAAGTAAATTTTGATAGTAAACACAAAATTGTACATGTTTTTTTCCTGTATTTTCCTTTTGAATTTTTTTTGAATCTTAAACTTACATGAAAAGCTATAAATTTTACCGAAATTTCTTTTTCCATGTTAAATATCCTAGAAAAAAACATGTAAAACAAAAGGCTCAGCTCCGATAAGCCATTGAAAAGTGCCCCTAAAGCTATTGGGGCTGAAATTAAAGCAAATGAGTACTACTGTTACTTATATTATAAATACCAAAAATTAGCTCATTCGATGCCACCCCATTCGAGATATTAGCATAAGGGTGGAAAAATGCAATATTTTTTTTCTCAGGAATTACTTAAGCTGTCATGTTCAAAAAAATTATGTAAGTAAACACTGATTATGGGCATTCTATAAAAAAATCAAGAACTAATTCTCTCCACTCAGTTCAAAGTTATTATTATTTTCCCCTTTTTAGGGGTGGTTTTTTTGAGTTTGGTTCAAGGTGCCAACTTGGTTTTTTATTATATTAGACCGCATGCATTTAGGTTTATTATATATTTTTGTCAGTTTTTTTTGTGTAGTAGAACATGTAAATAAAAAATAAAATCTCTTTGAATGATTTTAGTAGGAGCAATTTGTTATTGGTTATTTTAGGGTTAAAATAATTATTCATCGATTAATTTCAGGATTATTTGTATAAATGTTTCAGCCCTATTAGTTATAAAAGCACCGAAATATACAAAAGCATATTGTAACAATAAAATAATATTTAATTCCGTACACGCAGTTCAAAGCTATTATTATTTTCCCTTTCTAAGGGGTGATTTTTTTTGAGTTGGGTTTAGGGTCCCAATTTAACTTTTTATTATACATGAGTGTATATTTATATTTGGGTTTATTATATATTTCGTCAAGTTCTTTCAATGAAGTAATACAAATAAAAAATAAAACCTCTTTGATCTTAGCAGCAGCATTGGGTTATCGATTATTTTAAGGATAAAATTCAAATTATTCATTGATCGGATTCAGGATTATTTATATGTACATTTCAGCCCTAATATCTATAAAAGCATCGACATATAAAAAAGAATATTGTAACAATAAAATAATACTTAATTCCGCACACGCTGTTCGAAGTTATTTTCTCCTTTTGGGGGATGTTTTTTCAAGTTGGATTTAAAAATTCGATTTGATGTTTTGTTACCTATAAATCTATGCGTTTTGGTACGATATATATGTTTTTATATGATATAACATATTGACATAAATCAATCAAATCTCTGTTAGATGTTTATTGTTCTAGTAACAACATAATTCTATTCACATTTGTTATTGCAACAAGCTATGTATTTATAGTTCTTAATGTTGAACAGAACCGCTATTCGTATTTTACTTTTGTTCTTACTGCCAAATAGATATATACATTTATTATACATATTTCTTTAATCAATGTTCTGAGACGTGCATAATTTGTTTTAATATGACAATTATTGATTGTGAGAGTTTGGAGACTGTTGTTTACTGTAATTTCTTTATGTAGAATAAACAGCAGTGCCGTAGAAAGTAAGTTAAAATATGTTCTCACATAAGTGTATTAATCGCGGTGGTTTGCTAATAAAAATATCTGGAAGATAAGACTTAAACAAATAAATAAACGACGAAGATGATAGAAATACTTATTTGGAGCTATTCATTCTTCCCAGAAGAATCAGCGAAAGTTGCAAATCAAGAGCATACTTCTCAGTTCATATGACATTACTTTTAAAGAATTTATTAGGAAAAAAGTAAATAGTAAACCCAAATGCAGGCATTACTATACAGCAAAAAGTCAAGTTGAAGCCTTAAATTCAAAAAACCACCCTCCAAAGGAAACTTTGAACTTCGTGTACGGAGCTAAATATTATTTTATATTGATTATGAATTGATTATGAAACTCAACTAAAAAAAAAAAAACCGCCCTTCAAAAGGGAAAATAACTATAACTTTCAACTACGTGTACGGAAATAAATATTATTTTGTTGTTATAATTTTCTTTTTTATATTTCGATACTTTTATAACTACTAGGGCCGAAATAAACATACAGATAATCCTGAAATTGATGGATGAACAATTGTTTTAACCCTAAAATAAACAATAACAAATTGTCCTTACTAAGATCATTCAAAGAGATTTTATTTTTTATTTACATGTTCTACCACCCAGAAAAAACTGAAAAAAATATATAATAAACCTAGATGCATACGGTCTAATATAACAAAAAGCCAAGTTGGCACCTTGAACCAAACTCAAAAAAACCACCCCTAAAGAGGGGAAACTAATAATAACTTGAACAGAGTGGAGGGAATTAGTTCTTGATTTTTTATAAAATGCCCATAACCAGTGTTTACTTTCATAATTTTTTTGAACGTGATAGCTTAAGTAATTCCTGAGAAAAAAATATTGAATTTTTCCACCCTTATGCTAATATCTCGAATGGGGTGGCATCGAATGAGCTTTTTTGATATTTACAGTATGTATGACAGTAGTACTCATTTGCTTTGATTTCAGCCCAATAGCTTTAGGGGCACTTTTTAATGGCTTATCGGAGCAGAGCCTTTACATGATTTATTCTGGTAAATTCACAACGTTATTACATGTAATATTCCTGATTTACCATGGCAAAATTACTGTAATTTTTTTACAGTGTATTCACTACAAATGCCAAAAACTCACTTGTAAAATTTATACATTGTGAATCTGACTTTTGAATCTTGACGTCAATGCGGCGTTGCTACTGCATCTATTCGGGGAATCAACTATAATTACAAATGTGAATCATTCTATCCCTATAAATCCATAAACAAATTATTAAACATATTTAACTAATTATAACAATATTTGTTCTAGGATGTGCTGATTGTACTAACAGTACTGCAATTAGCGGAGGTTGTGTGTGTTCTGGTGACGCTTCTTCGCAAATACGGTACCTGGCAAAAAATTGTTGGAAGCGGTGTGTCCAGTTTTGCTGTTTGTAAGCACTTTAATATTTATTTTGACAAGTAGAGTAAAAGATCGCAAAAAATATTTATTTCAGATAAATTCACTCCTCATTTTCATCCTGCGCCAACAACAAAATAGATATATATACAGGTTGTTTCACTCAGAAGGGGTTCTTTTATAATTCGTAAACAATAACAGATAGGATTGTACGACTGATTTTTCTATAATGTAGAATTATCGGCATTTGTACAGGATGTTCCGTAACCTCGGTACAGCCCGCAATTCTTAAATGCAATACTCCAATTATGATTGATTTTTTAAATATCAATAAATTTTGAACCAGTGGAGTGAAGTATAAGGCGGGTTTTACATTATACTTAATTTAGTATGAAACTTTGATATAAATTTTGCTATTAAATATTTCAAAGAGTATCATACAGAAAAATTTATTTGTAAATTTCGTACGAAATATTTAGAACCTGTTCTATTTTCTCATTAATTTTACAAACGAAATATGCGTGCGCAATATGTGAATTGTTGGTTAAGTCCAGTGGGATAGGTCGGTGTTTGTCGTGCTATACAGATCGCTCAATCTAAGTTGACAACGCAAAAATACACGATGTAGTTTGTAGTTGAGTCAAAGCATAACTGTTTCTTCTGTCTGTCTATCGTATTTAGCTGTATCACCATCCATTTTAGAATAATGTCGTGGTCATGTCAGCAAGTTGAATTGTTGATTGAGTATTCAAAACTGCCCTAGATAAAGTTAAAATTGATTGATTGTATAACAATTTGTTGAACATACTCAGTTTTATAATCTATAAAAAAAGATAGATACATACAAAAAATTGCATTTTATTTTCAGAATTATATTTCATCCCTAACTTGTCTTGCAAAATTAGTAGATCTATTGCCCACTTGGTCGTTGCACCTTGCCAAAATTTCAACCCAAAATTTCAACATTTTCCTCTGCAATTTCATCTATATCGATGTAGCTTAAGTTTTTAGTAGAACACTAGAAATAAGCTTTTAATCACCATCTGAAGGTCTAAGTACTACTAGACTATTTCCGCTTTTATAATTGAAGAAGTAAAATCTATCAGATCCAGGTCTATCCACGTCCGTCAAGATCACCTAAACAATGAGGAAATTGCCAAAGTTCATCAAATCGTTCGACAATGGGCCGTCAGTCCTTAATCCCGAATTTAATAAATTTAGAATGCATCTTCCTTCAGGTCACATACTTATCCAATTTTTTAATATAATATTTTACGGGACTACCTATCATAGTTACATTTAAAGATGATAGCCATAACAGCAATACTTCTTGGTCAGCCATTTTACGGTAATATTAATCCTTTTCATAACTTTTTTCATACTAAATTTTTTACTTTAAATATCAAACAGACATATTCAAATATTTTGTACCAATTTTCAGATGTAATTTTTTTTATGTATGACATGCAGGTAAATTTCTTTATAAATTCAAAATAAAATTTTATACAAAATTTCATACTAAATTAAGTATAATGTAAAACGGGCCTAACTCACCTTAGGCCTAACTTGTTCATTTTTGAGATATCTTTTATTTCCTAAAAAACTATGTCACTTACATTGTTTAGGAAAAGTGCCTGGAATTTAATTGCCACTTAGGACAAGTGATCCAAATTTTGAAATATCTTAGTACGGACTTATTTACACCTTCAAATGTGTTTACATCCCAACATTAATATACTGTTTGTCACTAATGCAAAAACTCAGACAACTTCGCTTAGAGATATCTCGACTTTCTTAAATAGGAAACCTTGTATATGTTTATATCATTCAGTTCCTATTAATACTTTGATTTTTGTTAAGTATGTTCTATGTTTATCTCTTATACAGGGTGTTTTAAAACATCGTTTAAAGATTTTAAGGGCATGTAGTACGATCGAAAATAAGGTTAAAAGTCATAATAAACATATGTTCACAAATCAACCGTTTACGAGATAACAGCGAGTGTTTCTAGTAGTACATGAAGATAACATACCCCAATAAATAGGTGCTTATCAGCTATTGTTTTATGACAGTTTAATTTGACGTTTTGTGCAGTTTGCAGCAATTACAATGGTTGCGTATTCTAATGCTGAAATGAGCAATATGGTGTTCATGTACGGTCGTGCTAATGGGAATTCTTTACAAGCACGTCGCTTCTATGCTGAAACGTTTCCTGATCGCCAATTGCCTTCGCATGTGATGTTTCAAATTCATTGTGATATCCATAGTTTGTCATTAATGCAAAAACTCAGAAAACTTCGCTTAGATATATCTCGACTTTCTTAAATAGGAAACCTTGTATATGTTTATATCATTCAGTTCCTATTAATACTTTGATTTTTGTTAAGTATGTTCTATGTTTATCTCTTATACAGGGTGTTTTGAAAGATCGTTTAAAGATTTTAAGGGCATGTAGTACGATCGAAAATAAGGTTAAACGTCATAATAGACATATGTCCACAAATTAACTGTTTACGAGATAACAGCGATTTTATCGCAATTGCAGAATAAGTTTGCTTTAGCGGTTTTTATTAAGATGCTATTGCATTTTAACATAAAATAGATTATAACTAAAGGAGATGTTCAAAATGACGTCCTTCCATTTCGACACAGGATCTACATCTGCTTTCAAAGGAAGCGCGCACTCTTTCAAAAAACAAGGGTTTTTCTCGTATTATCTGGCAATAGTGTTCTTTATTCGTTGGCGCAACTCTGGAAGATCGTTTACCGGTGTTGCGTACACTAAAGTTTTCAAATAAGCCCAGATACTAAAGTCCAACGGGTTTAGATCGGGAGACCTTGGAGGCCAAGCAATGGACCTGCTCGCCCTATCCATCTCCCAGGAAATTCATTGTTAAGATGTTCCCTAACAGCACGCGTAAAGTGCGGTGGAGCTCCATCTTGCATAAACCAGAGGTTCAGTCTTAGATTTATAGGTAAATCTTCCAAAAGTTCTGGTAAAGTATTTTCCAAGAACTCGAGGTATGCAAGACCTGTTAAGCGTTGTGACAAAACAATCGGTCCTAACAACCCTTCCCCTATCATGCCTAACCAGATGTTTAGAGAGAAACGTTGCTGGTGCCTGGCTTCAACGGTAGCATGAGGATTCTCGTCACACCAAACGTGATTGTCGTGGAAATTAAATATTCCATTTTTAGTATAACCAGCTTCATCAGTGAAAAGGATGTTATCAGCGAAATCTGGCCGATCAGCAGTTGTTCGCAAAAACCACTCACAGAAAGCCCTTCTCGCTTGATAATCCGGAGCAGTAAGGGCTTGCACCCTAGGGATATCACAATGAATCTGAAACATCACATGCGAAAGCAGTTGGCGATCAGGAAACGTTTCAGCATAGAAGCGACGTGCTTGTAAAGAATTCCCATTAGCACGACCGTACATGAACACCATATCGCTTATTTCAGCATTAGAATACGCAACCATTGTAATTGCTACAAATTGCATAAAACGTCAAATTAAACTGTCATAAAACAATAGCTGATAAGCACCTATTTATTGGGATATGTTATCTTCATGTACTACTAAGAGCACTCGCTGTTATCTCGTAAACGGTTGATTTGTGAACATATGTTTATTATGACTTTTAACCTTATTTTCCACCGTACTACATGCCCTTAAAATCTTTAAACGATGTTTCAAAACACCCTGTATTTTTCGAGTTATTATGGTTCCCATCAATTTTTTCGTTTATTTTAATGGAAAAATAAATATAAAAACGAATGATATAAAAATGACCCGTAAATATAGTCCTTTCCAATCTTGTTTTATTGAGTATAATCTTTCACATGTTTCGGCCTGTGGCCATCTTCAGAACACTAAAAAGGATGTAATGCAAATGTGATGTAGAATGATATAAATTATTTAAATGTGAAGTTTGTAAATGTTTGAAAAGATGGGGGATGGGTCAAAAATAGCTTAAGATAATATATTTAAGAGATCTCTGAACATGAGGAGAAATTATAAAGTGTAATTATATAAGAAAAAGTATAGATATATGAAATTATAAAATGGAAGTATTTACAGATACGTCCATAAATAATATACGATAAGATAAGAAAATATGAATGAGGAGAATAAAATATAGTGGTGTCTGTGTATGTAAATGCGACAGTGTGGAAAGTGTGCGTGTGGTTGCCGGCTGTTTATGTATAAGAATGTGAAGGGGAAGAATTAAATTTAATAAGAGAATAACATTTGAAGAATTCAAAAATATAAAATATAGGGAGTTATAAATTAATCAGATTGGAGAGTGAAATTCGAAAGTGTAAGTCAAATGTGCAAATAAGAGAAAATAGATGTGTGAGTGTGTTTGATACTTGATCGTTAAGCACTTTTAAATCTACTATCTAGACTAAATTAATGAATTTCGTACGCCTCCAATAAGCTAAGCTTCATACTTTTATCAAGTTTGTGTAGTAATTCAATGTTATCCGGGGTATTAAAGGTGTGTACAGTTATCTCACTGACAAGGAACCTCGCGAACTGTAAATCGCAGATTTTGATGAAACTTTGTCAATTTGTAGACACCATGGAGTGTTACTCAAGGACGCTTTCCGTTGCTGCGGAACTTCAACTTTAGGGGGTGCAATTCACCCTTGCAATTTAGCCCAAATTTGTTTTTTCTGAATAACTTTTAAACGGTAAGAGATAGGAAAAAAGTTTCAATGGCGGACTTGTACCGTTTAGTGAGCCCTTTCGATTGGTGTAGATATTTATATACAGGGTGTTCCAATAAACGTGGAATGACGTATGTTGTGCTTATTTTATCGAATTTCAGAAATCGGTTATAATGGCCTTTTTTGTGATCAAATAGTCTATAGAAAGGTAAGTTAAAAAGTTATACAGGGTGTCCACAAAAATATAAATTTTAGCATATTTCCTTATTCTAATGAGATACTCTGTATATTGTTATGTGGCTGCATTGTATGTCGAAAATCAGTGTAAACTTATACTAGGCGCTAAATAGTTATATGTGATAGTTTTCGAGTTATACGCGTTTGGTTGTATGTAAGACTATATTATCCCCAACAGCAGACAAAAGAAAATGTAACTACTTCGACAGATTGTTGCTGATACTTTTAACATTACACTGTATATACAAAATAACGACAGATTACGACTTCAATTTTCATACTCATACTGTTCGTGGGTAGGTAGTTATAGTTATAGTTACGCAAATAAAATGATATAATATTGATTTATTAGTTTATTGATATTGGTTGAGTTCATATTGTTTTGCAAATGTGCATGTAGCTAGAGCCATTAAAACAAAACTTACAATATACAGTCGACGTACAATTTAATTATAATTTAATTATTACCTTATTTTATTTTGTGTAAGCCACAAACAGCCTGCTCTATTTTAATAAAATAAAAGTCAGTAGTGAAAATATGTATATACATCCTTCCAGTTCGTGTATTACTCTTCATCATGATAGTGAAAATCCTCAAAAAAGTGTTGAAAACATAAATATTGGGTACAACGTGCACATCTTATAAAAGCGGGCTGTCCACATATTGAACATATGGGTAAAATGTCTTCATCATTGAACGAAAACGCATATGTCACTGGATGAATAAATTTGTCTGGTCTGGATTCTATGTAACCGCTTTTGTACCAGGAATATAGAAATAGGTTTCGATATCTTGGAGAGGACAGTTGATTGTGAACGCAATGATTGTAATTTGATTATTATATTGCGTTGATGTAAATTAAGGTCAATGTTTGCAAGCAAAACTTGATCGGAAAACCGTTTGACAAATCCCTTCTACACACGAAAGCCGTACACGTCGAGCGGTTGCGCCAGTCCAGTTGTTTTCTTGGGAATCGTAAGAAGAGATGTTGGTTTATCTGCTGGATAGAACTTTGTAAAGTCCGAGGATAGTGGCCACCCCAAGAATTTAGTAGTAAAGTTGTTGATGTTCCACTAGAAACTCGGTGTAGGTACACATCCGTAAACCATTTTTTACATAGTTCACTAGTTAGTAAGTGATACGTTCGCTACCCACATCTCTCCAAAAATAGTCAAAGCAAGCAATTAGTGTACTATGTGACCCATTGTTTTCATCTGCCTGCTGTCGGGGATAATATAATCTTACATACATCCAAACGCGTGTAACTCGAAAACTATCACATATAACCATTTAGCGTCCGGTATAAGGTTACACTGATTTTCGCCATACAATGCATCCACATAACAATATACAGAATATCTCATTAGAATAAGGAAATATGCTAAAATTTATATTTTTGTGGACACCCTGTATAACTTTTTAACTTACCTTTCTATAGACTATTGATCACAAAAAAGCCATTATAACCGATTTCTAAAATTCGATAAAATAAGCACAACATACGTCATTCCACGTTTATTGGAACACCTTGTATATAAATATCTACACCAATCGAAAGGGCTCACTAAACGGTACAAGTCCGCTATTGAAACTTTTTTCCTATCTCTTACCGTTTAAAAGTTATTCAGAAAACAACAAATTTGGGCTAAATTGCAGGGGTGAATTGCACCCTCTACAATTGAAATTCCGCAGCAACAGAAAGTGTCCTTGAGTAATACTCCATGGGGTCTACAAACTGGCAAAGTTTCATCAAAATCTGCGATTTACAGTTCGCGAGGTTCCCTTGTGAGGTGTGATAACTGCAATTCCATATACATCGGTGAAACGGGTAGAAAACTTTCTTTGAGAATCAATGAACACAAGAAACACATCCACTCCGGCGTTCGTCAGCATATCCTAGAAACTGGACAAAGGCTCTGCTCCGATAAGCCATTGAAAAGTGCCCCTAAAGCTATCGGGCTGAAATTGAAAAGCAAATGAGTACTACTATCACACATACTGTAAATATCAAAAATTAGCTCATTCGATGCCACCCCATTCGAGATATTAGCATAAGGGTGGAAATTTTTTTTTTTCTCAGGAACTACTTACGCTATCCCGTTCAAAAAAAAATATGTAAGTAAACGTTGATTATGGGCATTCTGTAAAAAATCAAGAACTGATTCCCTCCACTCAGTTCAAAGCTATCACTATTTTCCCCTTTTGAGGGGTGGTTTTTTGAGTTTGATTTAAGGTGCCAACTTGACTTTTTGTTATATTAGACTGTATACATTTAGGTTTAATATACAGGGTGTCCCACCGAACTGGGACATTAGATTTTTTTGAACTTCTAGCAGAAATTTAATTTGAAACTTGCAGTGTAGACATGGCCCACTGTGATCTATTTAAGGAAAATGTTTTCAACTTTATAGCACTTTTAGTATGCAGGGTGTTGATATCGACTTTCTTATTTTAAATGGAATGGTATAATTTTTATCGGTCTATGAATTTGGCGAGTCATTTGCAACTAGTTTATATGAGGGTTCCCTATCCCTAAACTCAACCGTTTTTGAGATATTTTCATTTTCGTTGATTTTTTAACATTTGCACTCTTTCAAATAAAATCAAATATTTCATGAGATAGCAGATATTTAATGGTTCTACTAAAGTCGATGTAAATACAAGGACGTACCTATAAGGTGTTATAGCAATAATCACTGAATCACATACAGGGTGTTCAAAAACGCGCCTCCAATGTGGATACCTTTAAACCAACAAAACTTCTTTATTTCAAATAGAACATGGTATTTTTTACTACAGTATTGAATGCAACGCAAAATTCTACATCGATTGATATTAGGGTTTGGCATACCTATTCTTAATAGTTTTTGAAGTATTAGCATTTCTTGCAAAAAATTGCTAAAAATATGCCTAAATTCCAAGTTTCAAACAAATAAAATGAGTTTTTTCCTACAAAACACTCTGTACATTATTTGGCTAGCCTATCTAAATATTTATGTTTTTTCAGATATCTGACGTTCACTAATTTCTTACGAATAGTAATGTGTTTTAGTCATACAGAACGTACATTAATAGTTAGATATTAGTAGGCCATGAGATCTGCTAACAAACAATGCAGTATTAACAAGTTATATCTTTTATAGTAAGTCCCAATGCTGTCAACTCTTTCACACATTTTCTTCTAATAAGTAAAATATTGTAAATCGAAAGAAATAAAGAAAAGATTAAAAGTTACATATACAAATAATATTTTAGACTTATTCTATATTCATGAAGAATGTAACAATAATTAGATACCTACACTTATTTGCAATGAATAAAAATCTCAAAAAAATAAAATACAAAGGGAAATTAAAGCAGATATCCTAAATACACCCATAATATTCCAAATATTGTTCAGTTACTAGACTAGGTATTTTCTTTGTAGGGGAGCCGTCTAACATGGAGTGTCCGAAAACAATGCAGCTTCTTGGCTTTTTGTATTAAACTAGGTATTAAGCGATACAGACAGAGAACATAAATCAGGAACAAACTATTAAAAGTCTTCGAAAATGTCCAATATAGATGTTATTTCAGAATAATAGTTTCTTAGTTTTTTTTAATTTGATATTGTATTGTAATTTGCTGTCCCATAATACTTATGGCTTATTAATATTTCATAATTACAATTACATAAAATTTGCTAATAATTGAAAAACTTCCGATGATAAATATGTCAGGTATGGAAGCCAAACAATGCAAAAAAAAATAACGCATCATTCTAAAAAATAATATACAGAGTGTTTTCAGGGTAAAAAATATTTTATGTACTCGAAACTTGGAAATTAGTCATATTTTAGGCAATAAATATCTCAAAAACTATCAAAAATAGCTATAGCAAACCCTAATGTCAATCGATGTAGAATTTTACGCTGCATTCAATGCTGTAGTAAAAAATACCATGTTCCATTTGAAATAAAAAAGTTTTGTTGGTTTAAAGGTGTCCACATTGGAGATAGGTTTTCGAACACCCTGTATGTGATTCGGTCATTTTCTACCTACGTCTTTGTACTTACATCGACATTAGTAGAACCACTAAATATCTGATACCTCATCAGCTATTTAATCTCACTTGAAACAGTGCAAACGTCAAAAAATCAACAATATTGCAAATATCTCAAAAACAGTTGAGTTTAGGGATAGGGAGCCCTCATATAAAATAATTGCAAATGACTTGATACATTCATTGTACCGATAACAACCGATAACAACGATCAACACCCTGTATATCGAAAGTGCTATAAAGTTGAAAATGTTTTCCTTAAATAGACCACAGTGGGCCATGACAATACTGCAAGTTTCAAAATCAAATTCCTGCTAGAAGTTCAAAAAAATCTAATGACCGAGTTCGGTGGGACACCCTGTATATTTTTTTCAGTTTTTTTCTATGTGGTAGAACATGTAAATAAAAGTAAAATCTCTTTGAATGATTTTTAGTAGAAGCAATTTGTTGTTGATTATTTTAGGGTTAAAATAATTATTCATTGATTAATTTCAGGATTATTTATATAAATATTTCAGCCCTAGTATCTATAAAAGTATCGACATATAAACAAAAATATTGTAACAATAAAAAAAAAATATTTAATTCCTTACACACAGTTCAAAGTTATTATTATTTTCCCTTTATGAGGGGTGATTTGTTTTGAGTTGGATTAAAGGTGCCAATTTGACTTTTGATTATACATGAGTGTATAATTATATTTGGGTTTATTATATATTTCGTCAAGTTCTTTCGGTGAAGTAATACAAATAAAAAATAAACCTCTTTGATCTTAGCAGCAGCATTGGGTTATTGATTATTTTAAGGATAAAGTAATTATTCATGGATCGGATTCAGGATTATTTATATGTACGTTTCAGCTCTAGTATCTATAAAAGCATCGACATATAAAAAAGAATATTGTAACAATAAAATAATATTTAATTCCGTACACGCTGTTCGAAGTTATGAATATTTTCTCCTTTTGAGGGATGTTTTTTCAAGTTGGATGTATAATTTGTCTTAATATGACAATTATTTGATTGTGAGAGTTTGGAGATTATTGTTTACTGTAATTTCCTTATGTAGAATAAACTGCAGTGCTGAAAAAAAAACATTTAATCGATAATAAATATTGCAAGGGTAAAAAGAGTAAAAAACTCGTTCTTTCGTTCATAAATATTTTAATATTTGATTAATAGTTTCGGCCTATCATAGCCATCTTCAGATGCGCTGCTCGCCGCAATTCGAAATTGACGACGCAAAATGAAATCTTGGGTACTGATTATTTACCGACGCAGTAGCAAAACAACTCATAACGAATCGATGCAAAACGAGGCTCTAGTGTAACATTTTAGAAAATATTTAAATTTTGAATTTTTTAAACTTTAAATTTTTAATCCTTAAGAATTTTAAGTTAATAGTAAAATAATTTAATAATTATAAAACTTTTCATCTTATAGTTGCCTGATGATGGTCGTAAAACTGAAACAAGTTGCAATAAATGCTTGAATAAATAGGTTTAGAAACCGGATTTTTCTCTCTGATTTAACATATACCGGGTGTCCACACTTAAGTGTGCACTATTGATAACTTTGTTATCTTTGGAGGTACAGAACTGGTCAAATGGACAAAGTAGTAGTTTTTTTTTATGGCGGTTACAATTGTGAAAACAGAAAAACAATTGAGCGTCGCGTTCTCTAGATATTCGCCCAAAATTATTTTTTTTTAATGGAACGCCCTGTATAATTTTTTTGCAATTTAAAAGAAAATTCCAAACTGAATAAAAAAATCTTAGTACACTATTATAAAAAAATATCAAATAAAATAGTTATTGAAAAATCTTTATATTTGCTTTGTTGGCATGAAATTGATATACCCATGGAAAATTAAAGCGTCACATTGTTTAGTAGCTGTCAAATTATTTATATTTGTTGTTGTTAAAGTTACTGTGCGGAAAAAGTACTGTTTTTACAATTTTTTCAACCGTAACAATGGCATTCACTCATTTGGAAAAGTGTGATATGTTGGAGTTGTACTTGCTGTTTAACAAAAATTCAGATAGAGCGCTAGAACGTTACATTCAGCAATTTCCTGACCGTGATGTACCAGACCGTCGCTATTTTTTAAAACTTTATCGAAGATTAAGAAGCAACGAAACAATTGTTATAAAGAAGAGGAAAAAAAATGATTTTATATTGTCACAAGGGATAGAAATAAATGTGTTAGCATATTTTCAGGTACATCCAAATAATTCTGTAAGGGATTTGTCCAGAGAATCAGGTATTTCTCGTACCACGATCCATAAAATTCTGAAAAAAATATAAATATGTTCCCTTTAAATATCAGCCTGTTCAAACTCTACTTTTGGGCGATTATCAAAGACGATTAACTTTTGCTCAATGGTTTATCAACGCTTTTGAAGAAAATCACAATTTCTTTAGACACATTTTATAGACTTTTCTAATCGCGGGATGTTCAATAAAAGAAATACTCATTACTGGAGTCGTGAAAAACCCATTTGTTGTTTATCCTTTTAATCCCAACACCATTTAGTTTAAATGTTTGATGTGGTATAATCGGATCCGAATTGTTGGCCATTTTTCTATCGGGGTTCTTTAACAGGAGAAAGATATGTGGCATTATTGACAGAAATTTTAGAAATTTTTTTGGATGAATTAAATTTGGTAAACAGAAAGAGTATTTGGAAATAGATGGATTGGCACAAATGGTCATATTCAGTGGCCCGCGCGTTCACCTGACATGACGCCATTAGATTTCTTCTTGTGGGGAGCAGTAAAAAATCAAGTGTACAAACATAGATATACACAGTGGATGAGCTTCAGGAAAGAATTTCCAACATCATTGACGACATCGACGGTAGGACAATTTTAGGAGCTACTCGTAATGTTCACAGAAGATTGATAAATGTATTGAAATGGAAGGAGGTGTCTTTGAACATTTAATTTGAGTAATTTTCATGACTATTTTTGTATTTATTTTATTTGTTTATTAAATTAAACACTTTAATGAACGTGACGCTTTAATTTTCCATAGGTATATCAATTTCATGCCAACAAAGCAAATATAAAGATTTCTCAGTAACTACTTTATTTGACATTTTTTATAAGAGTGTAGTAAGACTTTTTTGTTCAGTTTGGAATTTTCTTTTAAGTTGCAAAAAAATATACAGGGCGTTCCATTAAAAAAAAAATTTTGGACGAATATCTAGAGAACGCAACGCTCAATTGTTTTTCTGTTTTCACAATTGCGACCGCCATAAAAAATAGTACTACTTTGTCCATTTGACCGATTCTGTACCTCCAAAGATAACAAAGTTATCAATAGTGCACACTTAAGTGTGGACACCCGGTATACATCAATCCTCTGGGAATTTACATATTATTAGGTATTAGATTTAAAGTTACAAGACTTTTTTTGAATATCAATAAAAATAATAGAACATAAGCCAGATATATTTTATCTGTTACTACCAATATGATACGTTGAATAAATAAAATCATGGCTTGTTAGAGGATAAATTTAATTGATCATATTATAAGGTTTTATAACTCAATTAAGTAGATCTTTCGTAACGAGTAAGTAAATAGGTTAAATAGCGTTTGTTAGTGAGTTATAGAAGTTAGCAGTTGCAAACTTAGCTATAAACATAATTCGAGACCAGTGGCGGTTTCTGTATAGGAGCATAGAGCACGTGAACCCCCCTAAACGAATCGTCGATTACAAACTAATAAAATCTATTACTCGATTCTTAATATATTCGTGAAATATACGCAGCGAAACGAATAAACGACGCGACGTTCCTTTCTATACATATGTAATGTACATCGCGAGCAAGCGACCGACGACGGAGACGTGCGCCGAGTAGGCGGGACTACGTTGATTTTATCCAATGCCTAGCCGCATAAAGGACGTAGCGAGGTGGGGAGGATACGGAGATTCCATATGAACGGTGCACAAATTGAGGTGTGCTCCTGTGCTCGCTTTCGTTGCGTTCTTGGTACGTTAACAAATCGATCGACATCAACGTTCATATATCTGTTTTACGGATAAACTATATTATATATTTTTTGTTTATGAATGACTCACCGTTCACAGGTCGTAACTACCATAAGAACTAATTCTGTTTGTTGTGACAGTTTTATAATGAAACAAGGTTGCGTAATTATTTTAATTTATTACATACTGCTGTAGTTCTATATTCAAAAAAAAAAAACAATTATCTGAATAAATTTCTTAATTTAATGTTATTTTCAATTTGAAAGTTGTTTTGATATTTTAGGATAACGGTGTATTTTTTTATACTTTAATTTTAACAGAATTTTCGTGACTATATATAACATTATATTATTTATTTCACTATTGCTATATTTTTTCCGTATTGGACGGATTTGTTTCCAGGTTTTTTGTTTGTTTTCTGGCTCTCTGCTTCGTATGTGCGAGCGAGAGACCAGTGTGATGTAGATTATCGGGGGTGCTCACATGTGTTGTTTTATTTTGCTTGGAATTTAAAAATTTTAATATATTAATCTATTAATTTTTGCTGATATTAAGCCAGTGCTCAATGTTTAATCACACTCGTGCAGTTTAGATAAATAATTAATACGGTCTGTAATTAATTTTATTTTATATTTTAGTTTTAGGTATAAGAAGATTTTCAAAGAATTGCAAATGATAGATAAGAGTTGATATAATACACACAATAATCATGGTTGTAGCAATTTAAATACTTAGTGTTGATTTATAAATATCTTAAATTTAATTTTGGTAAAAAAAAGAAATTAGACAATATAATTGTTAAAAAAAAAACTATCTATTTTATGTAAACACTGATTAAAATTTTCGTTTGAGGGTACTTCATCTACAGCAATACGTTTATTAAACCCGCCACATAAAATCACAAACTAAAACTCATAAATTTTAACTGTTCCAAAAAACGTACATTTCCCTCAAAGATACAAATACATAATCTGATTTTGTTAGGAAC